>CATIWJ010247517.1:0-7500 GCA_949640765.1 Croton laevigatus | reverse complement strand
AAAAACTTACATTTATTTATGAATATATAAAAGCCTATAAAATCCTATTAAGCTGCATTTTCAAAATTCATTGCTGCATTTTTTCAACTCAAATTATTCAAAATTGCGCATAAAGCTGTGTTTTACTTAATTATTGGTCTGCAATTAAGCCATTGTTTTCAGAATCGAATAATTTGACTTAAATAATACATTCATCTGATCAAAGTTCAGTCCAACATCCTGCATTACATTTTACAGGCAGAAATAAAGGTTTGCGTTTTTCCTATTAAACAATTTGCGGTTTTAATGTATACCGCACACTTCAGATTTTTCCTGAAACTTCTTTCGACTCCAAGACACGTCTACCGTACACTGAAAGAAGAGCCATGAGAAAGCTCCGAAGCAATGCCAACTATCGGGCTGAAAGATATACAGAACAGTCCTCAGGACACTGACTATTACTCCATGTTCACTAAAGATTTAAATCAATGATGCTTCGATTGGAAGCTTAGAATTAACACAAAAGTAGAAACTTTCGACAAGAAACAATAACAATAAAACCAATCAGCCCTTCTGCAAAACAATACAACACAGACAACTCACAAACTTGCTTAAACATTCATACGGCTAAGAACATGGTTTCCGATTTTCAGCAAAAGAGATACACGTCAGTCAATTAGTATTTCAATTTCAATAAGGTTTCATATTTCCAAATTCTAATTAATGCTTGTAGCTTTTTACAAGCCCTCCTGCTACATAAATGGCACTATGGCAAATTGGAATAAAAGCCTAGCTGTCTCAACAGAACCTAAGTTTTGAAGTGATTTGACACAAAGATTAACTTCTACGAGTACAGCAAATGATATATGCTACCATAAAGAGAATAAGTTTATATTAAATCAAAAAGACCAGATAGAGAAGGCAGCGATAGATATTAAGCTCCATACGAACAAATGTTTTCAAATCCCATGTACTCTTTCTTCTTAATTCTTTTAATCATGTGTGCTATGCCAACCCCACCTGTTTGAACACAAACATAAGCTCTTAGATATTTGCAATCGTAATAGCAAACAAGTTTTTGGCAAGAATTTTAACATTTGAACGAAACATGTATTTTAAGTTAGCATACCTAATAATATTGCACTCACGAAGATCGTGAAGGCCAGAGTGAAGATTATCAAGGACGCTCTCCCTAATATGCTAATCAACTTTCTTACGACGTGTTGCCCAACTAAGGCAGCAAAAGTTGCCACACCAAAGAAGTAGAGTGCTGTTTAAAATTAGAGAGACTGTTACCAAGGTACTGTTATAACATATAGTCAGCAGAAGTATAAACAGCATTTTGATCTGCTAGCAAGTTACCGTAAGGAACAGGGAAACGCTTTAGCAGGTAATATTCTACCACAGACATGGAAGAAGAGAAAGTCATCGCAAATGTGGCCGTGGCACTTGACACCTACATGAATGTACCTGATGGATCAATCCATGAACAACCTCAAGTTTATTTCAAAATCTTGCTAGAAAGTATGCCAAATTGCCAATCACACCTGCGGGGGGATTCCCATCTCCAGAAATAGAGGGCCTAAAATGAATCCACCACCAAGTCCAAGCATCCCACCAACTATTCCAGCAAACATACCGACAGCACAATAGAGAATAAGTTGGTGGACTCGCCAGTTTGTGCTGGCCTCTCCTAAGGATGCTATCTTTCTCTGCCCTTTGTATAGCCCAACTGCCTCATATGCAGTTACCCCAACAGCTACAGGGATCTGGAGAATACAAAATAAAGTATCACAACATCTGTCACCCATAAGGTTTCAGAGAATTTTAGGAAGTATACAAGTTCTATTTAGCCATCATACAGAAGATACCTGCAATATGTTTAATGCCCAATAAGTTACTGAACATGTTGTTGAGTAATTCTGCATCAAAATGTATAAATTCAATCAGTCGAGATCACGATTTACCAGAGGATATACAAAGAAATGTATAGTGACAAAACCTTGCCAATCTGCAAACCAAGAATTATCAACCACACAGCAACAAGCAATCCAAGTTCCTTCCATCGTACATTCTCGATAACAGAGACCTGGGAAGATTGCAGTGTAAGTTCTCCAGAAAAGTACTACTAGTCAAACCTTAAACTTCTCTTACCTCTTCTTTTTTTGACTGACTCAGTTCTGCTTCATCGGCACTGGTGGGGCATACAGGATGAGGAATTTCCTCTACCTCTTCAATCGTATCTTCTGAGAAATTAAGTCACACATGCATGATAAAAGGAGGGGAAATGAGAGAGTGAAAAAAAGAGGGAGAAAGCAACACGCGCATGAATAATTTCATAGAATAACTCACCAACAAATCCTAATGGTCTAGTAGCCTCCTGTATAGTCAGAATAACCAGAAAGTCATTAAGAAGAGAGGTGATTTTAGTTATAAAATGAATTTAGAAGGACAAATTTATAGGACCTTTTTCTGTTTGGTTTCCTTTTTCCATGTCTCAACACCCTTGAAGAAAGACATGGATGACGTCACTGCAGTTCACTTGGGATGGTCAAGAATGTTGGCCAAGAAGAACGACATGAGAAAAATTCTAATGGTGTCCATACCTATGAAGAGGATGATTAGCAAAATTGTTATTGTCCACTCAGCAAAAATCACATTGAGAGCAACTCCTAGGCTGATTCCCAGAACCAACATTGGCTGAAATAGAAGTGCAAGGTCATAGTCAATGATAGGCAGTTCGAGAGTAGGATGCCTAAGTTTTAAGTTGTAGTAAACCGTTGCAGCCGCTGCGCCTGTGATCATACCTTATAAAGCAAAAGAACCAACAAATATCAGTGAAGTGGGTTGCAATTTGAATAAACTCTGGCATGCTTGAGGATAATATGTTTTAAACAGTATATGATTTTCAATAAAACCAGAAGACAAAAATGTACCACACACAATTTTGTTTTCTGAACTCAAAAAATCCCTAGCTCAGTTAATGTTTTAAATGGAAGTTGAAAATTGTTATGCAAATTAACAGGGTAGCTTTCTCTTACATTTTGATATAGCAGTTGAAGATTTAGGATCAAACCCAATTATCAAAGTAAGCATAGGAACAAAAATGCCACCCCCACCAACGCCCCCCACACTCCCACATGCTGCACCAAAGAATCCAATTATGCTGCCCACCACAATTTTCCAGCCAAATCTCATTCCCTGAAAAGCCAATTTCAAAATTACATAACAAAACTCAATGTCCACAATTCAAGGATTCAAAAGCATGAGCGTCAAGGTGGAAGAAAGAGAGAATCAAAGGAACTTCAATGAGGAAAGAACAGAAAATACTCCCTTGCCCTTGCAGATGGTGGGCTTATACTTCAATATACTAAACCTTACACCATTTTTTGGTTTTCCACACAGCAACAAAACATGCTAGAATACTCAATTAGAGTGTCACATAAAATTCCAATGAAATCACGGAAATTATATGCCAAAGAGAAGGTAACAAAATGCTAAATTTACCGGCCAAACATGTTTGTAACCCGCCCGATCTTTTTGGTAAAAGAAACTTGATGCTCGAATAACTTGATGGGACTCGAGCTCTTGTTGCTTAAGGTTCGAACCTTCTAGTTTCAACTCATGATCCAGTAAAGCAAGTACCAAAGCTACAACAAGAAAACTACCCAAAATTCCTCCCAGCAGCATCAAATACAACCTCTTCGACCTAATCTCAGCCATCAGATTCTCAACTCTCTCTCACTCACAGACAGACACGCGCACACACACACACACACACAAACTCTCAAACACAAACACAAACACAAAATATTAGTCCACATCCACAGCTTCGAAACATGTTTCAAGCTCACTGAAGCATAAAGATGCTCAAACCAACTCACTAAGCTGAACTAAAAGTGGCAAGCTATGACTATAGGAATAATATAATTCCACGAAAATTAAAATCTCTGCTGTTTTCGTTATCTCTTGCCAGAGTTCATATGCTCCAGTGTCAAATTCAATCAATACGTACTCCTTCTGCCTTCTTTTATTTCTTCAAAGCTCTAACTGTATCCAAATGAAATAAATAAAGAGAATGAAAGTGACATGAAAAGGGACAAACCAAAGAAAGAGTTTCCTTGAAGCCTTAGAACATTATTTCATCACTTAATGCACTGTGTTTTCCCTTGGCAAGTGAAAAATATATTTGAAATAGTATCCATTAAAAAAAAAACAAGTTTGAACTCCAATAAATGTCCTATACAAATGGTAATGCTGACAATCCAAATTTCTCACACTCAGGTTATGTATTTAAGCAAATTTCGAAGCAACTAATCATACTCCAAAGACAAGGCAACTCAAATCATGAACAAAATTGTTACTTTGGACAAAACAGAACTAATCTCATCTTTACATTCCAATGCTCGAAAAAAAAAAAAAAAACCCTAAATAAGATTAAGGTCAAATGACAACTTGTGTCTTATTTCAGAGACTATCGACAGATTAGATGCCCGAACCAATCCAACCTCAAACAAGAGGAGAAGCAGACTCCATATCACACAAAATGACAGAAAAAAAATCAAGATCACGTGGTAGCCAAAGTCTAGCTGTCCCTGGTCAGTAAGCTTCTCTAACAAGGTTGTATCGTCACGATTGCAACATCAAACTAAAGCAGAGGTAGAGACACAATATTACACTATTTCCTTCAACTTTTCACACCATTTTCACACGTATTAATCATTATAGAGCTTTCTTCTAGGAGGTTTGATTCCCATTAAAAAGCAATTGCATGATACACCTCAGCATTAGCAACACCTACCAGTTACTAATATTAAACCACAAGATTCAAATGAAATTTTAACAAATCTTAGAGAGAGAGAGAGAGAGAGAGAACTTCAGGATATATTGCTTCCCTAATTCGTCATTACTCGATCAGAAGATAACAAGAAAAGTTTCTCTACCAATTCCCACAAGTCATAAAAGTGGAGAAGCCAAGTGAAATCACTAATGAGTTCATTTACAATGTATATCTCCACAAAAGCTCATTCCAAACACATCCAACAGCTGTCATCATCCTGCTCTTGTGTTGCGAATTTTTCATTTCATCCACATAAATCACACAACAAACCTAATTATCCCAAGAGAGAAACCATCAATATGGAGTAAAGTACTTTTGAGTTAGACAAATTGATTACAATTAATGAAGAAGAAACAAATGAAGATATTTCACAAGTTATTATAATTAAAGAAGTACATTCAAAATTCAAACACACAAACATCATGCCTGGCACCATTCCCCAATTTTCATTATCTGTTGACCAACGACATCCATGAAGGTCTGATAAACTCAAAAACTCTACACCCTGCTTATTTAGCTTTACAAATGGGGACAAGATGGAACAATGAAAATCCATATCCAAATAAAATCATTTTGAGTAGGCAAAAACGATTGAAGTAAAATGAACAATGTAATAATACACAGAAAGGGCAGTGATTATTATCAAAGGTGCATATTCCAATACCAAACACCACCTCGCATCATCCCTGACACCATATTCTCAATTTTCTTTCTCCCTTCCTGAACAGCATCTATAAAGCTCCTCCAACAAATCCATATTCTGATAAATGCTATTCTAGGCCTGCTCCTGACTATTTAAGTTTGCATAAGGGTGACAACTAACAAGGAACAAATGAAAAGATCTTCAAACCCAAAACTCGAGCTACTCTTGCTTATGGGTGTAATTGCACTCGACAGCAAGAAAACGACCAAAATCTAATATAATGCAGCTGTTCCCTACTGCTGCTAAACCCCTTCATTGCATACTCTAAATCAGGGCTACTTATCTTTATAATGGTTTTTAAACAAAATGACTTCTGCTATTAGCATAACTAATCAAACTACAACTTAAAAACTTCAAAATTCCAAATACCATGAACATGAAGCATAAGAGAGGTCACGATAAATCACACTACTGGCGTAATTAGCAAGCTAGTCGGTTAAAAAGGCAATGACTTTCAGTTTTAACATCATACAAAAGAAAATATAACACAACTGCATCCCAAAAAGTTGTTTAAAATTTGGAAAACATCATTCCATATTGGATCAAATACAAATATTACAATACTATATTTTCTTCGATAAAACTAATCAGTATACCACTTCAGAAAGTAAAAAAACATAGACTACAGCTACGGCATAATCTAATTTTAAAAAAAAAAAATTTAAAAAGATTGTCTCACACATAACCTTCAGTCTATGTTGGCCTCTCACCTCCTTCCTCCTCATGTTCCTCGCCATTACCACCATTTGCTTTTTGCTTGTCACCTATCTTCAAACCCTTCAGCCCATCATTCAAACACTCCTTCCCTTCCTCTTTCTCCTCCACATCACCACCACCCACCACCACTTTATCTCCACCCTCTTCCACCAAGCCACCACCCTTCTCAGACAAGCATGAGCCGGGAACATCTTTCTCGACGTCTACTCCAACCAAAGTATCCGGCACGGCAGAGGACGGTGGCCCGCCGATAACCTCGTTGGATGAGTCTATGACCTGTGGCCATGGGTTCTGTACACAGTCCCCTTCTTCTTCATCATCAATGAGGATGGAGGTGGCGCGTGACTTGACGGCGGAAGCAGCTTTGAGGAAAGCTTCCTTGATGGAATCAGGAGGAAGAGCACAATCCTCGAGACCTGCGTCTTCAAGGCGAGGAGGAAGGAATCTATCGAGTAATCCAGTTGATTGTTGCTCCTTTGCGGTCTCCATGAATCAACAGAATGGACCCAAATCGATACACCGGAATTGCAGAAATATAAAATCTGTTTCGCCGGAGAAATGATCAGAGGCGGTTAAACGGGCTAAACGATTAGAATGAGAGTAGAATGTCACCGACTCTAAATAGTTATGATATTATCTGGAGTGGATTTGAAAAAGAAAAATCGGACCGTCCATGATGCGCCAAAGTCGGTTCGATTTGCTCCGGTTCTTTGTTTTTAAACCGATTAATTAGAGTCACGTACGTACTAATAGGATTTGTTCATTAAATTGAATGGGAACTTGATGTCGTTCAATTCAAGGGCCAATAACATATTTTACTCTTTAAAGTATCAACGATTGTGATTTTTAGTCTCTGAAGTATAAAGTGGCACCTTTTAATCCCTAAAATATTTAAAAATGTTACCGTCGCACCCTCTGTTAATGGCTAAACAATGACTGAAGATTAAACAAACGGAAGGCACTTGGATGAGAAAAGAACTCTACTAATATAAACGACACCGTTTTAGAAGCACTAAAAATCAAAATTACACAAGCAAACGAGTAGATGCAAACGAAGGACCAAATTTCTAATTTCTTTCACGTTTCCTTCGGCTTCCCTTCCCCCTTCGATTTGGCCGGTTTCCCTCCATTGAGAGACAGAGAGCATCTTCTTGTGGTCCCTTCCTTGGAGGTTGTCAAGAGTTAAGGTGTTGTTGAATATTGCTGGTGGTCCCGAAGATACAAAGGTAAGCTTTATATTCTTGTTTTTTCTATAAAAAAA
>CATIWJ010247496.1:0-10642 GCA_949640765.1 Croton laevigatus | reverse complement strand
TTCATGCCCTTGGATTGGATGTTTGGTAAGATCTGATTTTCATTATTTTAATTATTTCATGCTTTATTATCATCTCGTTTAATTTAGTTTTAAATTCAGCAAATCAAAACCCCTCTTTTTTTTTTTTTTTTTTTATTCTAGCATTTTAGGAATAAACTTGACCAGTTCCTGTGGGATCGACCCTGCTCTCTACTATATACAAATCTTTAGAGTAGGTAATTTATTTTTGGTGGTTTCGACACCCATCATGATCACGCAAAAGAAGATACTTTGCTTCTCCTAATCTTCAGTAGCAGAGCAATATATATTTTTATCCTATTTGTTTATGGGTCTTCCCTTTCCAAAGGAAATAATTAAAAAGATCGAAACTTTTCAGATTCTGCAAATCCTGTTACAATTTTGAGCATCTTGGTATAATGAATTTCCTTTGACAAACAAAACGGATGACTGATATCTTCATCATTTCGTCATTATCAAACAACAAATGGCTTTGAAACTAAAAATAAAAAATTGAAACAAAGTTTCTCAACTGAAACTTACTGCATTTCGACAACATCACAATGGACACCTATCAGTAATGATGAATGATGATGAATCAGAATGATTTCATCATCTTCATTTCAGAAACGAAGATCTTATTTCTAGATGCAGAAGAATCATAATCGAATGCAATTTTGAGGCGGTGAGAGTGGTGGTTTTTCTTTCAGCAGAGTTGTTGTTCATTCATGACAGCGACACGATTTGGATGAAGAAGATAATGAAATGTTTCTAATTCATCATATAGCTTAACAATAAAATTCAAATATTTTTTTTAGAGAAAAGGGGACCTTCTTGAATTATGGGTCCTGTGCGATAGGCCGAACTGCACACCCCATTAGCTGAGCATGAGAGTCAAATTTTTAAAATTAAAATCTACTACATGCTCACATTAACCCTTTTTTTATGTTTATTTAGTCTTTAGATCGTCATTTTAATTTATAATGTATTCTTACATTGTTAAAAAATTTTAAAATTGTGACCTACGACGCTCCAAACAGATTTGGATTAAACTCACACTGCTCATTACCAAATTATTAAACTTTGAATTTCCCAAAGGCGATGAATGAGAACTTAATTGCAGTTATCACAGAAGAAGACATAAGAAAGGTGACTTTTTCTATTAATCCTTCAAAAGTGCCAGGTGATGATGGAATGACAGTCTGTTTTATCCAAAGTTACTTGTATATTATTAAAGCTAATGTAGTGGAGGTAGTTAAAAGCTTTTCCTCTCTTCCACTATGCTTGGAAGTCTGAATCGTATGGTAATTTCGCTTGTGCCAAAAGTCTCGAAAGTGGTTAATGTTAAATATCTTAGGCCAATTGGTTTATGCATTGTTATTTATAAAATTATCTCCAAAATTCTAACAGAATAATACTTCAGAATGTAATTGTGGATATTATTTCTGAAAACAAAAGTGGCTTTATCAAGGAAAGGCTTATCACAGATAATATTTTCATTGCCCATGAGATCACTCATTACCTCTTGAATGAGAGGAGGGGTAAGACTTGTAATTTTGGGATGAAACTGGACATTAGCAAAGCTTATGAGTGTGTAGAGTGGAACTTTCTAAAAGCTATGATGCATGAGCTAGGTTTTAGCAATAAATAGATCGACTGGATTATGGCCTGCGTAACCTCTGTAACTTACTCGATAAAGATTAATAAAGAAAAGCATGGTTTTCTCAAACCATCAAAAGACATCAGATAAGGTGATCCAATTTCTCCCTTCTTATTTCTCATTTGTACAGAAGGATTTACTTGTTAATTCATAAAGCTACCTTAAAGGGTCTCCTTTCTGGTATTTCATTGAATATATTGTCCAAAGATTTCTCACTTGATGTCTGAAGATGATTCGCTTTTCTTTAGCAAGGCGGATTCTAGTGAGATGGAACGGCTGAAACAAATTCTAAGGAGGTATAGTAGTAGTAGCGGTCTGACCATTAATCTTGATAAATTGAGTATCCTCTTCTCTCATAATACTTTGGTGGATCTAAGGATGTCACTTGCTATCCACATGGGAATTGACAAAGTGGACATTTTTGATAAATATTTGGGGCTCCCATCGGTAATCAAACATTCAAAAAAAGAAACTTTTCAACAAATAAAAGACAAGATTAGACTCGGATTAAATGGTTGGAAAAAGAAGTTTCTTTCTCATATAGGTAAAGAGATTCTTATAAAGTCTGTCATTGCCGCTATTACTATGTTTACCTTCTCTTGTTTTAGAGTTCCGAAGACTTTGAAAGAGGAGTTCAATTCAATAGTTAAGCAATTCTGATGGGGCCAAAAAGAGCAGAAAAAGAAAATTTATTGGATTGCTTAGAACAAAATGTATTTAAGCAAAGATGAGTGGGTTTAGGCTATAGAGATTGGGAGGCAATGAACATGACTCTCGTAGCAAAACAAAGATGGCAGATTTTAAAGAACCCAGATTCGTTGCTAGCTCGTCTACTTAAGGGGAAATATTTTCCAAATTCTGACTTCCTTTCAGTTAGATCAGTGAACAATGCCTCGTGGGGTTGGAAGAGCATATGCAGGGGACGACAAATTCTTTCGGGGAATATAAGATGGAAGATCAGAAATGATAGGTATGTTGAGTGCTTTTTTTTTTATTCTTGGATCCTAAACAATAACTTCGGTATGGCGGAGCCGAGTTTAAACTAGGATAGTAATATTTTTTGGGTCCCCCAACTAATTGATTGGGAGAGGAAACAATGGAATAGAAATTTTTGCTTGAGCCCTCAGTTTGCCTTTAGCAAATATGAAGAGCCCGGATGAGTGGATTTGGATCAATACCAAAGATGGATTGTACTCGGTTAAATCGGGTTACAGAATAGTGCGTAGCTTGCTACACGAAGGCAATATCAAGTCACCTAGAATTTTTTTCCCTCGGAAGCAATGTTGGGAAAATTAAAACTAAATTAAAACTCCAAGGAAATTGCAGGTCTTTCTATGGCAACTAATATAGAGAGGGCTACTTGTAGGGGAGAATCTAACTAAAAGGCTTCCAAATTTCTCCAGCGCTTGTGTTTTTTTGTGGTGAAACCTTTGCAAAGGCGGTATTGTTCTCTTCTCCTCTTGGTCTCCTTATAGTCAAATTCCTTGGTAGTGCAACTACAGATCTATGTAGAGAAAAGATGAAATCTATTAACCCATCGAGTGAGACTTGGCAAAATGTCACTTTGATGACTTCTATTTTATGGGCAATCTGGAAACACAGGAATACAATTATCTTTGAGGGGCAAACTCCAAATTGTAGCGAAGTTGTGTAGAAGGCTGTTAATTATGGGCAGGAGTTTATACAATTAGAGCAAAGTCGGGATGAACAGGAAGCTGATCTGAATGGTATTATTCAACCTCGGTTTCACCCACCTTTTGAAGACCAGATCTCACCGCCTACAGGAGCACTAAAGATTAATGTTGCTGCGGTGGTTGATGTTTCACAAAAAAGGGGAGCAGTTGGTCTTGTTGTTAGGGATCACCAAGGCAAGATCAAAGATTGGAGAGTCAAACAATATCCCTTTTTAATAGACCCGTTAACTTTAGAAGCTTTTGCTGTCCGGAATGCGCTGGAATTAATCAAAGGAAAAGAATGGATTGATTGAATTGTGGAGACAGATTCAAAAGTTGTGGCAGAGGCTATTAATAAGAATCAGAGGATATAACATCAAGTAATAGATATTATTTGTGATAACAGAAACTTGCTTCACCGTAATCACAACATTACTTGTATTTTTGTATCTAGAACTTGTAATAGCCTTACTCACAATTTAGCTAGATCAGCCTTTGATTTGGGCTTTGTAAATGATATGTGGGCACAGAAAGAACTTCTTTTAAGGTGTAATCCCTAATCAATTAATGAAAGAATACACTACCTCTGTTTAAAAAAAAAAAAAAATTCCCAAATTAAAAGAGAAACGAAAATGATTGCCTAGCCTATAAAAGAGCTTGCAAAGCAAGATTGTCTAAAACCAAAAATATTAAAACTAAAATAATATAACTATCGAAGAGAGAAAAATAATGGCGCCGTTCGTTCCAAGATTTTCTATTTTGAAATCAAAATACGCTGACAAATATTTACAGTATGTTGGTGATTCAGACAGCACAGAGTATCGATATGTGAAACTCAATGGAGAGGACATCACTAGCCCTCTCGCAAAGTTCAGCATCGAGAAGGCCAAATCAAATCCCAACTTAATCCACATTCGAAGCTGTTATAGCAACAAATACTGGAGGCGAATTGCCAAAGATAAAGAATATATCGCCGCAGCAGCTGACAAACCGGAAGAAGATGAAACCACATGGTCATGCACGTTGTTCAAGCCTATCCAAGTGAATTTGCTTGACCAAACAACATTACGTTTCGAGCATGTCCAGCTTGGGAAAAAAGTAGGGTTATCCAGAAACATAAAAAGGGGTTGCCTAATTGCTAGGTTTATCGAACCCGTAGCCGAAGGAACCGATCTCTTCATTGCTACGAACTGGGAATCGTTGGTGATCTTGCCCAAATATGTGGCGTTCAGGGGTAGAAATGGGAAATATCTACGCTACCGAGGTGAAAATGACGACGACCATATGGAATTTGGGTGCGATGATATTGGTTCTACTAAAGTTGCCAATGAAATTTTCACCAATTTTGACGGAAGCCTCCGAGTGAAGCTTTTAGAGAATGGCAAGTTCTGGGAAGCTACTCCAAATTGGATATATCCAATCTCTACCGCTACTTCGGCAACTCCGAAAACCTCTTTCTGGCCGGTGAATCTCGGAGAAGTTGGAAAAGACAACGTCATTGCTCTCAAAAACTTGGGCAATGACAGATTTCTCCGCAAAACAAATTACGGAGGGACTGTGGATTGTTTGGCTGCTGCATCCTGGGCCATAACCATAGACAATGATGCCCATTTACGCGTGGAAGAACTAATAGTTTCACGGAAAATTTACGACGTTGAATTCAATTTGGATGATATAAGGGTCTACAACGAGAAGATTGAATCGTTAGCTAACGACGAAGATGTTAACAATACAGACGTTGAAAAAAGTTCCACAATGCAATTGAAGTACGCAGACACTAGAACCAGCAGTTACAAAACTAGCTCGTCGATGAAACTTGGTGTTAAAATGGAATTCTCCGCCACCATTCCAATCATTGAAGGGCTGCTAGACGTTGGACTAGGCTCTAGTTTTTCGTTGGAGTATGGGGAAATGTACGCAAGGGGTGAGGAAAAGACACAGTCCAGTGAATTATATGCTACTTTCAGTCATGTTATACCTCCAAAGACTAAGGTGAACGTGGAGATGGTTGCTACGAAGGGAGTTTGCGATATTCCATTTTCGTATGCTCAACGAGACACTTATACTGATGGGACACAAGTTACTTACATTAAAGATGATGGTGTTTATACTGGCAGCAATTACTTTGGTTTCAATTTTATGGTGAAGGAGGAAGACATTTAAGTCTCGTGGTGTTGTGTTCAAGTTTGGGCACACTCAATAAAATTAAGATGTGATGTGTTATTTTTTCTAATTTTGTTTGTAATAATAAGAGATGGTGTGTCTGCTTCTTCTGGCTAACATGGAGATGACCATTTAAGATTGAATCTGTAATGCACCATTGGAGTTGTGTAATGTGCTTTAAATTAAGATGTAATGTTGTCTCATTCTTTATGATGAGATACTAAATAAACAAGTATTTGAAAATTAATTACATACATACTACGTATACTTAGAATATTTTTCACTTTCCAAACCAAACGGTGTTGCTAAACACTTTGATTTGAGTATTTGCGCATATTTAACAAAATTGTTATCGATTAATTGAATCTCAAAATTATATTTACTAGCTTTCAGACTTTTCTTTTTTATTTTAGATCTAAATTCTTTATTATAAGTTCAGTATACTAACAGTGAAGATGATTTTGGAATTAAGCGTACTTCGTGCTCTTGTGTGTATGATTGAGAGAGTTGGAATTCAACCTGTTGAAGTTGATTCCTACTCTAAAAAAATAGAGTAATGATACCTTGTACAACTATCACCATGTTTGAATTCGATTTTTTTTTCCTTTTTCAAAATCATTCATGGATCATTTGTATTTTAATTGTATGATAAAAAATTGTCAATCGCAAATTTAAATATATTTGATTCTGTGTTCTATAAATTTTGAATAATCACTAGTGATATAAATTATTCTGTCTATTTCATAACACATGAATAACTTTTGAAACTACAACTTTGAATTTCAAAATTTAAGACTGATAATCTAACAAATAATTTTAGAAAAAAATAAGGAGAAAGTCAAGTGGATTGTTTGTTTTCTAAAATAACAATCCATCCCAAAGAATAGGAATGCCAGTAGATAAGTCCGTCTCACAAATTTCAGAGGCCCTGTGCAAAGTATGAAAATTAGGCCTTAGAAAGACATTTATATATAAAAAAGTAATAAAATTCATTACAAGCTAAAAAAAATCCATGATTCGCTAAAACTATATGTTCTTTTATTAAAGTAAAAAACACAAAATAATAAAATTCTTAAAACAATTTCTAAATTACAGTAGTTGAGCATTCACTTGAAAGAAGCAGTTCTCCTTGTATTCTTCGAAGCAAAATCATCAATCATATCTTTACATATACAAAAAAGATTGAACTTGAGAAAATACTTATAAATGGTTCAATGCAGAAAGTGAGTGTCAACTAGTAAGGCAACAAAAATTTCAAAATTCAATCACCAAAATTACACTTGCGACCCTTCAAATATATATATATTTTAACTTTCTTGAAAGGAAAAACTAGAGGAATAATTTCTTTTTTTTTTTTTTAAACTTTCTTGAAAGGGAAACTGGAGGAATAAATACTAGAAGTGAAGAGCAATATAAAAGCATGAGTGAACCCAAGGGGTTGGCCTGGTGGTGAGGTAAGTCACCAAAGACCAAAAGGTCCCAGATTCAAACCTTTGGGGGTAACTAAAGGCAAAAAAAAAAAAAAATGTAAAAGCATGGGTGTGCACATCAAGACAAAACAAAGATTTTTTACTTTGGGGATGATATACTAAAAAGGTCAAGATCATACTTATTAAACCATATTATCGAAAATTAAATGGTGATAACGCAAAAGAAGATGCTTTGCTTCTCCCAATCTTCAGTAGTAGAGCAATATATATTTTTTATCCTATTTGTTTAAGGGCCTTCCCTTTCTGAAGGAAATAATTAAAAAGATCAAAATTTTTTAGACTCTGCAAATCCTCTTACACAAATGGAAGATTGGTCAGAGAAAAAAGATTGCAAATTTTACAATTTTGAGCATATGGGTATAATGAATTTTCCTTGACAAAAAAAAAAAAAGGATGAATGATATCTTCATCACTTCATCATCACCAAACAACAATGGCTTTCAAACTAATAATAAAAAATTGAAATAGAGTTTCTCGACTGAAACTCACCACATTCCGACGGCATCACAATAAACACCTATTAGCAATAATGAATTATGATATCTTGGTCAGAGTTTCTCGACTATGAGGTCGCCTTGGGAAGAAGGTATTCCCAACATTTTCCTCTCTTTAGGGAGGTGACTTGTGCTCCTATGATGTCGATCATGTTTGCAGTCCGAAAAACCAGATATGAATTCTTAATGGCGAACGAGCTGAAGATCGACTAACAACTTCAGTCCACACTCATTGCACCAATGAGAGTCTCAAGTGTGAGTAGTTTTTATTGGTGCCTGAGGATGGCCTTTCATAGGAAATTCGAGGCAGTGAAATCTAGAAAACCCCACGTCTAATAGAATTCATTGAGCCCTTTAAATCTTAAAGCCTATAAGGCCTTCAGATTCTTGGGGTCCAGCAGCCAGGCTCGATAAGGAGGGTGAGGTCATGAAGGCGGCCTCCTCCCTTGACTGGACGCAGGCGACCTCCCCCCGGGACTAAGTAAAGGTGATCTTACCTAAAGTCCAGGTGGAGGTATCCTCTTCACGGGCTAATCATAGGGTGACCACAATCTTTATAGGGTCCCGAAACATAGAGGATGATTACACACTCAAACCGAACCAATGCAACTTTTCAATTGCACCCTTGCATTTCCTATATATATATACCAACTCTCCCTCCAAGTTTTCCTACTTATTCTTTGCAATCCAAAATCAAAATTTTTGCACAAAAAATTCTGCACACATTTTACAATCTCCTTTCTTCTAAAATTTATAATGTCGTCTCATTTACTCAGTTCTTTGAGTTCGTCATTTACCAACATTTGAAGTACCGCTACACTACTAAAGTTCTAAAACATTCTATCCTAGGAGGAATTATTCCATTAACCTTGAATACAGAGAGGGGAGTAAAATTTCTTAAGGATAAACAATGAACTATGTTGGCTAGTTTTTAATTTATTGCGTTTATTTTATAATACCATTATTAATTTAATTTAAGTACTACGGATTTAACAAACTTTCGACGTGTTATTGGATTAAATCTAATGCCTAAAATACCCCTCAACCTATTAACTAAAAATATTTGATATATATAATAGTCTTTTATCAAAAAACATGTCGAAAGTTCTACAACCCACTTCGAACTTGTGAATCCGAGACCGGCCATTACTTTTTTTTTTACCACAGATCGACGATGAGAAGGGTATTAAACGAAAGCTTAGGTTCTGTCAAGGAAGGTAATATTTTTTTTATCTCACTAAAAATATCACTTTATGAAAATAAAAGCTAATAATAAAATTTTAATATTAACTCCGTTTCCAAAAAGTTGAGACTTTGCATTATTCACCTTCAATTTCCTACATAAAATTCTGACTAAAACACCCCTAAAAGCAATAGAAAATGGGCCCCATATTGAAGAGAGAGAAGATAAAATGGTGGAGACATGATCTGGTCATCTCAGCATGAATTGTTGCAGAAAGTACATGTTAAATTAGACTTGATGGGCTTGGGTCTTTCTTTCCTCATCATTCTTCATGTGCCAATTTTTTGGGTGCAATTTTTTTAATTTTGCATCATTCTATAACAAATACCATAAAACGCTTAACTTTTGGCTGCATTAGCTGCAAAAATATGCACCCATATTACTTAACATTGTAACCCAACTTTTCATTCTAGACTTCACGCGTTTTCCTCTCTCTTTCTCTCTCCTATAACACTCACTGCACGCCTGTCACTTCTGGCTCCCTCTCTCCTCTCACCTTTTTGTTCAAATCTGACGTCATACTAAAAAAAAATATTTTTTTTATTACCTCAACCCACTAAATTACAAATCTCTCCCACTAAAAGATAAAGAGTAAATTCGTTCAAATACACTCTAAAATACCAAAAATCTCAACATTCTACAAACATACCTTCAAAAAAAAGTCTCAATTTTTTGAAAACGGAGGTGGTAATTATTATTTTAAAACAAATTTACAATTACTTCTTATTTTTCATAAAGTGATATTTGTAACGAGACAAAAAATTATTATTTTGTGACAAATTTAATAAAAAATTTATTATTTTATGACTAATTTTATAAAAAAAAATTATCACAAAATTTTAATAAAAGGATAAAAGAGTTTAATTTTGTAAAATACTGGGATAAAAGAAACTAATATAAAAAAAAAGGTACAAAAGAGTCAAATATTGCAAAATATAAGAAAAATAATGTATTTTTTCCAAAAGAATACTTTAGAGATTATAAAAAATATTGGATGAAAACTTTAATAGAAAGACAAAAGAGTTTAATTTTATAAAACACAAATATAAGAAAAGTCTAATATCAAAAAATAAAGGATAAAAGAATATAATATTATAAAATATGAGGACAAAAGTGTAATTTTTTCTTGAAACAATCACAAATAAAACTATGAAACCATTTATATCAGTTTAAATTATATTTTCTATGAGTGTCATTTTTGTAAAGTAAATAGTGTTATATTTAACTTTGATACAACAAAGTAGGTGACAATAAATATATTTTTGGAATTAATATTGCCAATTGTTTTTAATTTGGAAGAAAAAATACAGTGACAAGCTTTTTGGCTCCGTATATTAAAAAAAAAAACCGTCTAAATTTTAAAGATAGTAAATATGAGAAAATATCTATTGTCTTTCCGTTAATCTATTAGAGGAATGATACATGGTTCATTGTACATAAAAAATGCCTAAAATTAGAGTGATTTTGTTAAATAATTTATGATATAATTTTAAATTACATCTACGTATCCCTGATTATATACGAAATTTAGACACAATTTTAAGAAAATAGTATAAAATTGATTAAATATATGATCTAAAAATACAATATCAACTATATGAAAATTCAACTAAAATTTTAAATTATTTGTTCACCCAAACCAGATTCACAGTAATCCTCCAATCATTACCGAATCTATTAACTTTGCCTATACATGGCTATGCGGAAGCAATCAAAGGAAACAGACACATCAGTTCCAACATCAAACTTGTAACTAAGGAGATAAAGGGAGATGGCGCCTGTCTTTCCAAGGTATTGCGTTTTCAAAACCAAAGACGGCGGCAAGTATTTACGTTCTGTCGGAGAAGGAACACTTCGCAGATACATTCGAGCTGATGGGGATGATATTTTGGATCCCCTCTCCAAGTTGACAGTGCAGAGAT
>CATIWJ010247388.1:0-24730 GCA_949640765.1 Croton laevigatus | reverse complement strand
GGTTAGTAGTTGTTTATTATTATTTCTGTATTGGTATTGGTGAAAAGTGGATTTGTATTGGTATTGGTGAAATAGTGAATGTAAAGAAATGAAAAAAACAGAGGTAGTAATAGACTTTGAAAATTAGACAAACATGTGGATGTCATATTGGTCATTCAATAAATAAATTTTATATTTTCACAATAATTTTTAAAAATGGAAGTTGGGATACTTATTGTAATTATTATTATTATTATTATTGGGATGGAGCGAGAACAATACCTGAACACCTGGATTTCAGTGATATGCATTTGTACACAAACAATCCAAGAAGTAGTAGTAATCAAGGTGATTAATGCATAGTAATCCAAGAAATAACAAATGGGTTACAGTCAGGAGCTGTATTTGCTCGATAAGACAAAGAAGAGAAGATGGCCAATCAAATTGCAAAATAATTGATGATATTTAAAGCAAAAGGAGAGTTTAATAGAGGATGCAGCGGAAGGGAAGGTTGTTTATTACAAGTCATTGCTGTCCCTTCAAATGCTATATATTTAATTCGACAATGTATCTTCTAAATTCTACATTAGGTGTGGACAGTACAATATCGACTAAATGCACACACAAACCATGAAACAAAGACCAAACTTGAGCAAGCATTCTACAAATATCGCGACCAAGAAATTCTAGAAAGCAATTCAATGAAAACGACTGCTACGCTACCTCCGCATTAGCCTTCTTCCACAATAAGTACTTAGCATTTTCTTGCTTGTATGAGCAGCAAGGAGGACATGAATTGAAACCGGAAGGAAGAAAGGCTTTTCCAAAAAAACTTATGTGAGAATAGTTGTTATTTCTGCATGCTGCAACTTAAGCTGCCTGTGCTAATAACCTCCTACTAAATGAAAATATTGGGAGTTGAAAAATAGAAATTGTACTAAGTTTATAAAATTCCTGGGTCTAGGAATTCAGCCATAAATTGGTAATAAAAATGTATTCTTTAAAACATACCGAATACACTACAAAACAATGCTCAGATGAGTAGTAGCAGACAAACATTATGGATGGATGGATGGTTGGAAAAAGGCACCTTCTGTCAGCGATCAAGCTTGCCTTGAGGACACTGATAAAATAAGAGTTTGGGATAGTTAGGCTTTCCACAGGAATTTGAACTCCATATAGCAAATCTACATTTGAGGCAACAAGATATCTTTGTCACGCAAAGTGGTTACTTACATACCAGCTGGGGCATCATAAATTCCGAAAAAGGCATTATGCTGAGCTAAATTTGCTGGTCCAAGAGAGAACTTCACATGTTAAAAGAGGTCATAGAATTCACACAATAAGTTCTCCCGCATACTATACTATTACACAAGCTGAAAACCAGAGAAAGGAAATCATAATTTAGACAACCAGAATCTCAAAAAGTAGTGGCTCAAGTTAAGATCTTGAAAATTGCATGTTACAATTACATCCATCACTAGGTGCAATGTAGTGAAAACAGTATGTAGCTGAGATCCTGTTAACCCAGCCGGAAAGGGACAACCACGAGGTAACAAAGAATATAAAGATAATAAAGGCCATACCCAATGGTCCAAGAAACTAGAAGAAAATATGTAGTTAAGCATAAAAAAAGAGAAGTAAATGATAATCTGGTGTGACTATGACGGTATGATCGGTCCAACTAACACAGGAGTGCTATAGACAATTGTTTGCATTGGGAGTATCATATTCATCTTTTGAAATTGACAACAATGTAGAGAAATTGGAAAAGGGGAGTGAGCGAGAGAGAAAGAGAAAGAATCCTAGTATAAGAATATTAAGAAAGTTGTCAGTTGTTAACCCCTGAACCAAATATAAATACAACATATATTTGGCACTTGCAAAATACCCAAAAGCAGAGCAAAACATTGTCACTAATAGACCTGCTTCCCTATCTCTTCCATGATAATCATCCTTGGTAATGATTGAACCTGAAAGAAGAAGTTTATCATATTAATGATTTTACTCAATTAAGTTAGGTAGGTTGTTAGTTACTCCAACATACCAATATAGACAAGGTTGTAGCACTTGAGTATGCTGCCGCAAAAGGACATCCAGTTCCCTGCATTAGATGATGATTAATAAGAAACATGCTTAAGCTACATTGTGCTTGACTTTGAGGCCTTTGAAGAAAAGTAAGGCATGTATAAAACTTCAATGTGTTGCACAAACCATACAAATTACAAGCCACATTCACTAGCTAAGAGATTGTAACTGCCATGCATGCCAATATAAATACAGTCAGATTTGAGACCAAGAAGTTGCCGGAACTGTCTCATGAAAACTTTAAATATCTTGTTGTTAGGAATGGGCACAAATAAAACTTTAGGAGGAAAAATTGAAGCCATCTGCAATAAAGGACATGGATATCAGGAGAGAAACAATTAAGGGGGGTTTCCTTTGGCTGCAATCCACTCTCTGACACCATGACATAGTCTAACCATATCCCAAGGACCTTTCAAAATAGAAGGGAATAATGAATGAATCAACACTACTCATAAGATGGTACAACAAACAAAGAAAAGTGTGCTTATTAACAAGTTTGAAAATGAGACTGCAAAAACATTGAAGCTTAAGATTACACAATCAAACCCAGTCTCTGATAGATCACTTTCATTGAGATTCCAAACCAGACCTCCGTACTAATCCAGATACTGGCAGCCATCTGCCCTCATGGCATGGTGATGTGCATGTGTGTGTTCCTTGAAGATTGGGTGGTGATTGTGTTAAGAGAGTAGCATATACGAGGGCATAATGTTAACTGTTTGTGAGCGTGCATGTTGTATATTCCCATTACAATTAGGGAAGTCATTCATTCTCAACTAGTTCTCTAAACATATGAATAAATTTTACAGTCCATTACACACCTCAATAAAATATCACTATATTCAACTGTCAGAAGAAAGATGAGCACATATGACGTTTTTCCCCCCTTCAGAAAGAAGAAAGAACCAATAAATGCAACACTTAAAAAAATAAAGGAAAAGCAACAAATCAAGCAATGAAACAATCTGGATAAAAAATCTAATATGAGCCGATATTATATGCCTCCCAGGAAGTTTACTTTCTGAATCTTTTAAACAGGTTGGTGGATCCCATACCATAACACCTACCTACCCACATCTGTTGTAAGCCATTTGAAACAACTCAGTACCATTAAGCAATGGTTTCAGAAGGAATTAGCTAAACAAGAGTGCAAGGCTAACAAAAGCAAAACATAGGCGATATTCTGGTCACAAGAAGTGCCAGATGATGGAGTGAGAACTAAGTATATCAAACTATAAGCGGGCTATTTAAACTAGCAATCAGTAAACGTTACTATCAGTAGTCAATATTTCCATAAGAAAACAATTCCCAAGGAACATACACAATCTTGAGCTGGTGTAATAATAGTTAATTTTTTAAGATAATGAACTTCTACAAGTAAACCTTGTGATTTGATTCTACCGAGTGTAACGAATTATATTAATGGATACAGAGAGGTAATAGGAGGAAGACCTAAAAGGAAGCGGAGAAGTACTGAAAGAGTGAGGAAGAGAAGCTTCAATCCGGTTTTCGTCGTTCGCATGGTCTCCGGGTCAAAATTCGATTCAGATTCCTGTTCGGCGGGAATCGTGGGTTCTTTGATTTCCGCCATTGTTGAAGCAAGCAACACTAGCAAACGGAAGCTTTTTCAGTTTAAGCTCAGTCCTGACGCATTCAACAAGTGTTTAAAGTATTTGGAGCAGAACCTATCTCATCAAGCCGTCTTAGCTCAACCGGTAGAGCGACCATGTGGTCGTGGATTCGATTCCCACAGGCGGCGGCTGTTGTTTTTTCAGTTTTTGAAGGGCAGCCTGGCAAGATTCATGAACCAATAACAGCACCTACAAACAACGAAAAATCCACAAATTTAACAGAACTAAAGTAGTAAACACTCTCTCATTCATATCCATGTTCTCTTTAATTGGTACAGCTATTCACAATTTTCAATACATATTACTGTTTCAAAATGTTGCAACAGAAACATGGTATTTTACATTCTGTTAAAT
The DNA here is from genome assembly GCA_949640765.1 of Croton laevigatus. NCBI lineage: Eukaryota > Viridiplantae > Streptophyta > Magnoliopsida > Malpighiales > Euphorbiaceae > Croton > Croton laevigatus. The sequence continues at coordinate 20,678 of CATIWJ010247388.1, read as the reverse complement.
ACAATCAGTTGTTTGTTTCAGAAATATGCATTTTCTTCAACTTTTCAGCCATCTTCCTTGCTGCGGCCTCTAGCTTTGTTCTGTCAGCTTCTCCACTTCCGCCATTCTTGCTCTTAAATGACTTTACCTCATCATCTGTCTGTACAGCCAAATGTTCAATAATGCATAGTAAAATTACTATTAATACATTATTAAACAGAAGGGCCAGCTAGAATTCCATCATTTTTTTTTTTCAAATTTTTCCTGAGGAGTGATAGAATTCCATCATTGATATGTATATTTACCAATTTCTTAAATAATGGATATGGCTTCTCAATTTTATCACCAGTAGGGATGATTTCCAAGGTCTTTTTGCGTTCCGAAGATCATTATCATCTTCAGAATGCAAAAATCATGTGAATCATAGTAAAAGTTTTGGGTATTTTGATTAGAGAACCCACTGCAGCAAAATTACAACAAATGTGCACAAAATGTTCCTAGAGGAAACAAAGACTTGCAGCTCTAACGTTAAGGTTAACCACGTCAATTAGGCCTTCATACCACCAACTTTACGGGTTGTTACACATACTATATTTTTTAAGCTTTGTAACAAATGCCTTATATTTCACAAAGTTCCCTCAAATTGCATCACAATTCAAATTTTTTGACGAAAGAATAAAACTTATGTGGCCCTGTTGAATTAAACTAACCTTAAAATTTGAATTAAAGCATATCCAATGCAACGGATGTTTATTTAATATATTAGAAAAATAGAAAAAAAAAAAAAAAAAACTTCTCCAATACTATAGTCTATTTAGGATATCAAGCTGACTTGGATTAAGCAATGTCTAGTTCACCTTCTATTTCTAGATGGTCTTGTAGACTATACCTAGATTTATGGTGTATTATGTTTGGTTCCACGTTAAAATATAATTATAAAAAATATAAAAATAAAAAATGAAAAGTGTTGCGTTGGAGATCAAATTTTCAAATTAAATATCTACTCATAAATATTTATCCATAACACCCTTCACACTTTCCATTATATATCCAATTGAAAGCGTTACATTGAAGATTTAGGATTCGAGTAATTTCGATATTATGCAAAAAGATAGTACTTGAAAAATATCTTGCAATAAAGTTGTATTCTTTCAATTTCGTCTAAATTTTTTATTTGTGGTGCAATTTGATAAATTTTACAAAATGTGGCAAATTTTTTACAATATTAAAAAAATAGTGTATTTTGTGACCATTCGTAAAATTCATAATCGGCATACAATAAGCCATGTGAATTAAATTATTATATCACATAGAAAGGTTGAAAACTATTTAAATGAGGAAATATATAGTAAAACAACATTTGTTAGCAACATTTTTTTTCAGCAAGAGGAAATGGTTAACGGATGGCATAACAAAATATAAATTAGTTTATAATACGTTAAATATCAGTCTATTATACATTAAATCAAGTTTATAATATGTTAAATATCAGTTTATTACTACCATCGTTACAATGCTGTGACTTTAAGGATTTTCATAAATTATAGAAAAATGATTTTGATCTGAATTTTTTATATATTTGAGTTTTAGAAATTAAGTTTAGAATACAAATATTTTGAATTGAGTTTCATATGGTTTGGTTTTCGAAATAATTTAATTTTACTACTGCTGTCAATTGAATATTTGTGCTATATGGATTTAATTATAGAATTGTTTTGAGGGGCTTAAAAGTCTCCAAAAATTCTGAAATTTTGAAGCATTATTAATAAGATTTTAAAGTATGTTCTGATAAAATATTAAAATTTTTAAATATACATATTATTACTCATAAATTTTTGAATTTGGAATCATTGCATAAATATTTATCAACAAAACTGCTTCTTTTGGGATTTACTTCCTAAATTAAAGTTTTTTATAAAATTGATTTAGTTCAAATTTTGTATAAGTATTTCAGTTCTGGAACTTGGTTAGAAAAATTATATTTTTGTGAATTGAACTTGGTATTAGATTATTTGAATGTGTGATTAGGGAATTTGATTGGTTGCATGCATTCACGTCACGCATAAATGTTCATAGTTGCATTTGACTTAGGATTGTCATTAATTCCAGTTTGTGATTAGGTGTTTATCCATCTTCGAGTTCGTTTAAAGTATGTTTCTCGTATAGGATTCCGAGATAAGTTCCATAGGTGTGTGTGATTACTTGTGATGTGCTACTTGCTAATATATATATATATACTGTTGAATATTTAAACGTGACGTTTCTTGTATTGTGCAATGGTATATCGTATGGGGACAAAGAACTCTTGGATGAGGAATCATCGAATTTGCTCATTGAGGTATTTTGCCTATTACATTGTATTTGATTATCGATTATCGATTATTGATTATTAAGATTGATATAAGGAAGGTCATTGTCATTGTTTGTTAAGGCAGTATAAGGGATGGGATATCAGGCCATTGGCGGCCCCCATACACCATCATATTTGGAATTGTCTGTGATTAAGTTATCTACTTTTGATACTATTACTTTAGAAGTGTTTCCTTGTCATTCATGGACTTACTGAGTGCCTACATATAACGTTCACACCCACATAGATTATTTTACAGGTTTTCGATATTCCACTGTGGCGAGACTCAAATTCTTTCTTCTTAAGCCAAGTATTTGAGTAGAGTTAGTTAGTTTTGTTTTGTCTTTGTATTCTAGATTGATTTTTGAATTGTTAAAAAAAGTATTGTTTCAATTTGCATTTGTAATTAAAGAAGAAATTTTTACATAGTGATTTTTGTATATTCGTATTCTAGTTATTTATTTTTAAGGGCTTGTGTAGTCAGACTTCAGTCTGGTAGCATGCTGGTCTTGACCCTTGGTTATATTAGATGTATGAACAATGTGAGCATAGCTAAGTAAAGAGGTGAAGAGATATAATAGATCTCACATTAAAAATGCTAGATCAAGCTAAAAAATGTTAGGATTTAGTGTAGAAATGGAAACCCTAAGTGAAAAGAGTTAGGATTTCTGTTTGATCTTCAATAGAGACTAAATAATTATGTTTTTATAGGAGATCAAGAAGTTAAAGCTAAGGAGAAAGGCAAGAAAGTGGTCTAGCTCAAGGAAGGAGCTAAAAATCTAAGCTTTGGTACTTTAACATTTGTATTTTGATTTGTTTTCATGAGAGCATCTATACATAAGCTTCTAGAAAGGAAGAATTTCTTGTTGAATTGAACCTCAAAGCGCTTTATTTGTGTGGAAGTGATACGATTGGGAGTGCCATTTGGAAGGGTTCTTTGGGATGATGATGAAGATCATCTTCTAGACATTTTGAGTGAAAGATATGAAGGAGTGGAGAGAAAAGTGTAGAAGTAGAAGAACAAGTTGCTTAAGGAAGATTTTGCTTGAGAGGAGGAGAAAAAATGTTCAAAAGAGTGAAAACAAGAAGTATTTATAGGCAAAAGATCAAATTTAGCCGTTGTAGGTAGTTTTGGAGAATTTAAAGCTACATTTATGACACAAAATTTCTAACATTAAATTCTACAACAGACAAGTCGCGCGAGTTGACTTACTCAGGCAAGTTTGTCTCACAAAGATTTCAAATGGCTATAATTTTCAAAATCTACACAAGTGCCGCTGTGACATGTAACCAACATCTAGTTTGAAAATGTAAGGAACTTGTGCGAGTTGACCTACTCGGGTGAGTTCCGTGCTGGAAATTTTTGTGCATAAAAATTGCACTGTAACTCAAGCGAGTTAGGGATGAACTCGTCTGAGATGTGCTAGAAAGACATGCTTTTTAAAAACTTTCAAGGATCTCGAGCGAGACAAGTATAGTCTCCTTACAGTTATGTTTAAAAATTTTAAAGATTTCAAAACATATAGGGGGATTCCTCAAAGCAATTTGAGCACAACAATTGAATATTTAACTATTATGTAGAATGCATGATCATATCATACTTGCATCGAGATTAAAAGTTAAAGTTTAGAGAGACGCACCGTTGATCATTCCGAGTCTAAGAATGATTAACTGTAATTTTTCCTCATTGAGCGGTTTAATGAACACATCCGCCAATTGATTTTCTGTCTCCACGAACTCCAAGCAAACATCACCACATTGCACATGATCACAAATAAAATAATGCCTTACATCGATATGCTTTGTTTTAGAATGATTAATGGGATTCCTAGAGATGTTGATGGCACTAGTGTTATCATACCTACTGGGTATTTGGTCTTGTTCTATGCCAAAATCATGCAATTATTGTCTAATGCACAAAAGTTAAGCATAATAAACACCGGTGGCTATATTCTCCGCTTCCACGGTGGATAGAGTAACAGATGCTTATTTTTTATTAAACCAAAAGACTAAACATTCACCTAGAAAACGGCAAGTTCCGAAGTGCTTTTTCTATTTAATAGGCTTTCGGCATAATCTGCATCGAAATAGCCAACTAGGTCATGTCAATGCATGTATTTCTAGGATACCATAAACCTAAGTGCAATGTACCACACAAATATTTCAAAATCCTTTTGACGGCATGCAAATTTGACTCTTGTGGACATGCTTGAAAACGTGCACACAAGTAAACACTATACATTATATCAGGTCTAGAGGCTGTTAAATAGAAAAGTGATTCGATCATACCTCTATATAGCTTTTCGCTAATGGGCGTACCTGATTCATCTTTGTCTAGTTTGGTGGTTGTGCTCATTAGAGTCTTACTACTCTAGGAGCCTTCCATCTCAAAATTCTTAAGAAGCTCTTTTGTATACTTTGCTTGATTTATGAATATTTCATCTTTAGTTTGCTTAATTTGCAATCCTAGGAAGAATTTGAGTTCGCCCATGAGGCTCATCTCAAACTCACTAGTCATTTTACTAAACGCTTCACACAAGGATTCATTAGTAGCACCAAAGATAATATCATCAACATAAATTTACACAACAAGCAAGTCATGGTCATTCTTATGAATGAAAAGTGTGGTGTCAACTTTGCCTTTTTCAAAACTATTTGTAATTAAAAAAGAACTAAGTTTTTCATATTAAGCTCGAGGAGCTTATTTAAGACAATAAAGAGCCTTTTCTAATTTGAAAACATAATTTGGGAATTGGTGATGTTCAAAATCCGGATGTTGTTCAACATACACCTCTTCCTCAATAAAACCATTTAAAAATGCACTCTTGACATCAATTTGAAAAAGTTTGAAATTCATGTGAATGCAAATGCAAGCAAAATCCTAATGGCTTCTAATCTAGTAACAGGGGTGAATGTTTCATTGAAATCAATGCCTTCTTCTTGATTGTAGCCCTTAGTAATTAACCTAGCCTTATTTCTAGTAATGACACCATTTTCATCAAGTTTATTTCTAAAAGCCCACTTGGTGCCAATGATAAAATAGCTAAAAGGTCTTAGAACTAGTTTTCAAACCTTATTTCTCTCAAATTGATTAAGTTACTCTTGCATAGCAAGAGTCCAATTTTCATCACCTAAGGCCTCTTCAACAGTCTTAGGGTTAATTCGAGAAATAAATGCTAAATGATTAAAAGAGTTAAGTCTAAAGCGTGTACTTACATCTTTTGACACGTCACCAATGATAAGCTCCTTTGGGCGATCCTTCTTGAATTATCAATCTTTGGGAAAATTCTTGTTTGCATCTTGCTTCATATTGCTAGGCTCCCCCTCAACATCAATCACTTCCTTTCCTTTATCCTCACTTGGATCAAGTTTTTGATGTGAGGTTTGAGATTGGTCTTTATTTAAAGAAAGCTTTTCAAGTTCACCTACAAAATCAAAAGAAATACCTTTCCTTTGATCAAGTGGATTAGTTTCATAAAAAATAACATGCATAGACTCTTCAACTATCATAGACCTTTTGTTAAATACTCTATAAGACTTGCTATTAATGGCATAGCCTAAAAATATGCCTTTATCCGATTTGCATGAAAATTTTCCAATATTGTCCTTAGTATTTAATATGTAACATTTGCAACCGAATACTCTAAGATGAGATACATTAGGTTTCCTACTTTTCCAAAGCTCATAAGGGGTTTTATTCAAAATGCTTCTCTTGAAAACACGATTTATAATATAACATGTGGTTGCAAAGGCTTCCGCCCAAAAATTTTAAGATAACTCATATTCATTTAACATGGTTCGTGTCATTTCGGAAATGATTCTATTCCTTCTCTCAACAACACCATTTTGTTGAGGTGTAACATCCCGTTCTCACCTTAGTTAGCATTTCTTGAGTCGTCATAGCTAATGATATGTTTGTAGGAGTTTCTGGATCTCGAGGTGAAAGAGCGTCAAGTTAACCTCGAAGTCCGTGCTGAACGTCGACTAAAGTTAAGGTAAATTCTATATTATCTAATAGATAGAATTGGATTGGGCTACTATATTATTAGATGGGCCTTATGGGAAGTTAAGGAAAGAAAAAGCCATATTGATTTAGAAATGAAGGGGATGAATTATAGTGTTGGGCCTAAGCCAAAGCCCACTCCTTAAGTCTAAAATCTAAAACCCATTTAGACCAAAAATATCTTCTCTGCCAAAGCCCACTCCTTAAGTCTAAAATCTAAAACCCATTTAGACAAAAAATATCTTCTCTTAAGATCTAGAACCATCCACCAACATCTTTATTTTTCTTTTCCTCTTTTCCCTCTTGCCGTCTCCCTTCTTCCCACCCCTTCTCAAACTTTTCTTTCTTCTAATTCCTACTATCAATAACTCTAACTCCTTATCTTCTATCAACCATAGCCGGCCTCTCCTTCAAAATCAAGAGAGTGTTATTAAGTATTGATATCAAGTGGACTCAAGGAAAGCTCAAGTGAGAGACTTAGAAGCTAAGAGGAAAGACAAGGGTAAAGAGCTTGCTTGAACCTAGAGGAAGCTCACATTTGAGGTTTGATGCTTTAACCAAATCTTTATTTAAGATTCTTTTGGTTTCCTTGAAATTTGAATAATTGTGTTGGTCTATTTATAGATTTGAATAATGTCATGTTTTCTCTGATTTTCCTCTTGAAACAAGTCCTATTAAATACATTTGTTATGATCTATGCGTTGGAATTTAAGTATTCAAATTGGTGTTAAACTTAGACTTAAAAAAGCAGAAAAACCCGTCTGCTCATACAGGTGTCGCGCTCGAGACCATTACGCCTCGATGTAGTTGTCACGCTCGCAACTACTTTGTGGGGAGACAGAGGGATTTTGAGGGTTTGTCGCGCACGCGACAGTCACATACCATGTGTTTATCGTGTGCGTGACTGCCTATTGTTTTCAATGTGATCGCGATTGTCACACACCCTGTGATAGTCTCGACAGCGACGATAATAGGAAATGAATGCCTCGCGCTCGCGATATAGGTAGCGCGCACCGGTCACAACAGTTTTGAAAGGTTTTAAATGTACTTATGAAACTTGAATATTAAGCGATTTGACTTTGAGATAACTATGTTGATCATTTAATAATGCAAATTGAGTATGATAACTGAAAGAAATATTGATGTTACATAAGACTTGAGATATGTGAATGTTTATGAATGTTTAAGTGATTTAACGCTCATGTGGCTCGCTTAGAATGCTAGAGATAAGACTGCGATGCATCGTAGGGTTAATAACCGTGGGAAACATGACTATGGGTATTATGGTAGCCCAGTTCATTGAAAAAGATTTTGAGTATTATGGTACTTAATTAAACGTATGAAAATATATATATATACACTACTCAAAAGGAGAACGGGTATTATGATACCCAAAAAATGATATGAAACCTTAATCTTATCCTTGAGTTCTTCTAAAGCCACTGGAGCAACAATGATAAATAAGTGAACGTTGGTCGATTTTCAAAAGCATAGCCACTTGATTTCTCTTACGATTTTCTTGCTATATCTTAAGTAAACGTTTTAAATTGCTTTTATATGATTATTATTTTGTAACTTCGGTTAAAGCATCCACTGAGCAATAGTTTTGCTCAGCGAGTTTATTTGTTTAAACTCGTAGGTTACGAAGTAGTAAATAAAGCTCTGTCGCAGCCAGCCATCCTCAGCAACAGCATCAACAGTCTTTTGGCATATAGTTATTTTTGTATTAGTCAGTTTGGCATGTACATAAATCTCCTAAGAATGATAATTATTTGTAATTCTCTTTTGTATTTAGAATCAAGGATATTGTAAATGAATTATGAAATATTAATCTTGGAAAGATAGTATTGTATGGTTGTATTTGTGTATATTCGTATTATTTTGAAGTGCCTGTTAGTACATTTGAGAAGGAGGATATAAGGATGGTATAATTGAAGTGTTGTTTAAAATTTTATAAGAGTAAATTGTAGGTAACCGACTCAAACACCAAGGGATGTACCGCTTCTTCTAGACTCATTCGTGGGTTTAAAAGGGGAGTTACACGTGTAACCCTCTTATAGGTCTACTTCGGTAAGCTTATAAGGGGTGTTACAATTTTTGGTATCATAGCATATGTTTAGTCGATTCTGGGTTTAGATAGAGTGAAGTAACCTATAAAGCATAACACCTAGGTGTAGGATTGGGAATAGAAGTAGGATTTAGGTTTAGATAGATAGGAATATATGGTATATTGTATGTTAATGTATGGTTTGGTCTATTCAGATAGGATGGATGATCAAGGAAAGAACAAGAGTCAGATACCGGTCATTGAGATTTGTAGCGACTCGTGTGGGACACTTAAAAAGAAGAAGATTAAGGTGATGGTTGATCAAGAAGAGATTCAGGAAGTGTTAGCTAGGGTTAGGAAGTTAACCCAAGAGAGCCAGAAGATGATGAACCAGATAAGGGAGCTGACTAAAGAGAATCAGGAGTTAAGAGCTAGGGTGAAATTTTGGGAAGGAGAAAAAGATAATAGAGGTTCCAATTCAATGCAAGTAGATCGACAGTCAGGAGCTATACCGGAGCGTTTGGTAGCTATGGATTATGACTCTTGGATTAAGCCGGATCCTAGTTAGGAGAAGCATACCCTGACCAGTTCGGTGGCATCGGCTCACATTGGAGACTAGTTAGGCTAGTGATAGTTAGTAAGCTTTTGAACATGAAGATGTGTAATGTATTTTGGATGTTAAGTAGTAGTAGGACTAGTAGGCTTTAATGTAAGAAAGTATATTATGGTATGAACTTATATGTAAGATGCTTATTTATTATTAATTAAATGAATGTGTTAGTTAAAGATTTATGTACATGCCGAATAGAAATTGTTTAAAGTATATGTTGTGCTGAGATTGGCTGCTATGTTTATCTGTTCTTATTGTAGCAATGTCTAAAGAAGTAAAATCGCAGAGAGCGGTTCTGGACGAGGCAGAGTCTCACGCCTCAGTCCCTAGTCTTCCAGGAGCTCAGGAACCTCCTATGTAACCTGAGCCAGCGCCTGCACTGGCACCGGCTATACCTGGAGTCGGGTTCCCTAACCCAGGTGAGTATTTGCGACCAATGGCCGAAGCTTTTCAGCAGATGGCGAATAGAGCCCCAGCAGCAGCAGTAGATAAAGACGAAGATAGACATCCACCTAGCGATAAGCTCCGTAAGTATAGGGCTAAAGAGTTTAGTTCGGGACGTGCAGAAGGAGCCGAAAAAGTGGAGTACTGGCTAGACAGTACTAAAAGAGCATTAGATTATCTGAGATGCGCTCCAGAAGACCGAGTGATATATGCAACATCACTCTTGATGGGTGAAGCATACAACTGGTGGGACATAGTTCAGTAGCGTGTCACCCCCGAAGAAAGGACTTGGGCATTCTTTGAGGCTGAGTTCAGGAAGCACTACATCACTGTCTCCTATCTAAATGCCATGAGAGATGAGTTCATCCACCTCAGGTAAGGGAGGATGATAGTTAGTGAGTATGAGAAGGAATTCACCCGCTTAAGCAAGTATAGGAGGAAGTTGGTAGAGACAAAAGAATAAAGGTGTCACAAGTTCCTGAATGGACTGAACGATGAGTTGCAAGTACAGTTGGTGGCTATGGGGTTTACAGAGTTTTCTAAGCTGTTGTCTAGAGCACTAGAAGTTGAGAGAGTGCAGATGAACCAGCGAAATAGGCGCTAGAGGGCGCAGCAGAAAAGGGATCAGTCCCAAAGCTTTGGAGGAGGTCAGTCCTCCAAGAAGAGATTTCGAGGAGGTAGTTTGACTCAGTCTGGAGGCCGAAGTCAGGGCAGAGGACCATCTAGTGCACCAGGAACCCTAGGAGGTTCTGGTAGGGGCAATTGTAGAGGCAGAGCTAGAGGAGCCGAGTCAGTAGCAGGCAGTACTAGAGATTATTACTCTTACCCTATCTGTGAGACATGTGGATGAAGACACCTTGGGGAATGTCAGTATAAAGATGATGCATGCTGGGAATGTGGCCAAGAAGGTCATATAAGGCTTCAGTGCCCAAGACTTCAAGGTGAAGCACCAGCTCTGACAGAGCGTTCTCAACAACCAGCCGTCAGAGGCCGAGGTAGAGGTCGAGGTAACCCCAACCAGCAAATGACTGATTCAGAGATAGTTGATCACCCTGGGACCAGTGCACCAGCCAGGGTGTATGCCATGAAGACAAGAGAAGAGGAGGATACTCCAGATATTATTATTGGTACGTTCTCTATGTCTAGTAAACCTATTTATGCTTTGATTGATCCAAGTTCGACCCATTCCTATATTTGCATGCTTGGGGATAATATCAAGGGATTGCCAGTAGAGTATGTGGAGTCTGGAATATTGGTGACAACACCTTTAGATGATGGGGTAGTAACTAATAAGGTCGTCAAGGATTGCCCGATAGAGATACATGGTGAGATTTTCCTTGGGAATTTGATGGAGCTACCCTTCAGAGAGTTTGCTTTCATCTTAAGGATGGATTGGCTACATAGGCACAAGGCCTTAGTTGATTGTGAGAAGAAGAGGGTAACCCTGAAGACACTAGAAGGCAAAGAAGTGGTCGTTGTTGGAAAGAGGTCATATTATTTGCATAATATCATATCGGCAGTGGCAGCGAAGCACTTGATTCAGAAAGGTTGTGAAGCTTATTTAGTTTGTGCTTTGGAAGTGAGGAAAGTTGATGATGGGGTTCGAGGAATACCGGTTGTATGTGAGTTTTTGGACGTATTCCCAGATGAATTGCCAGGAATGCCACCAAGAAGATAAGTGGAGTTCACTATAGACTTGTATCCAGGAGCTGCACCAGTCTCATTAGCACCTTACAGAATGGCACCGGCAGAACTGAAAGTGTTGAAGATCCAACTGCAAGAGCTACTAGATAAAAGGTTCATCCAACCGAGTGTGTCTTCATAGGGAGCACCGGTGTTGTTTGTGAAGAAGAAGGATGGATCTTTGAGGTTCTGTATGGATTATCGACAACTGAACAAGTTAACTTTCAAGAACAAGTATCCCCTTCCGAGAATAGATGATCTATTTGACCAGTTGAAAGAAGCCGGGATCAAGGAAGAATTTGTACCCAAGACGGCATTTTGTACTCGGTATGGTCATTATGAGTTCCTAGTGATGCCATTTGGGTTGACGAATGCCCCAGTAGTATTCATGGATTTGATGAACCGGGTCTTTCATCAGTATTTGGTCCAGTTTGTGGTGGTTTTCATCGACGATAACTTGGTGTATTCAAAGGATGGGAAGGAGCATGAGCAGCATCTTCGCATTGTATTGCGAACTTTGAGAGAGAGGCAGTTGTACACCAAACTCAGTAAGTGCGAGTTTTGGCTAAAGGAGGTAATCTTCTTAAGACACATAGTGTCGGTGGAAGGTATAAGAGTTGATCCGAAGAAGATATAAGCTATTATGGATTGGAAGCCTCCGAGAACGGTGATAGAAGTAAGGAGTTTCTTAGGGTTAGCCAGTTATTATAGAAGATTTGTTAAGGGTTTTTCAGTGATAGCTGCCCCAATAACCAGACCGCTTCAGAAAGACGTAAGATTTCAATGGAATGATGCTTGCCAGAAGAGTTTCGAGATATTGAAGGAGAAGTTGACAAATGCTCTAGTACTGACACAACCAATATCGGGAAAGGATTATGCTATCTATAGCGATGCATCACACATTGGCTTGGTGTAACGTCTGTTTTCCGGAAATCCTATGCAAGTGCTAAGTACGCATGCGACCCGGGACCCAACGGGGCACCGAGGTCGGGCGTCAGTTCGGAAAACTTTATGGGAGACTGTAAATATTGTAAATAATGGAAGATGTATGATAAGTAAAGGTTCTGGAAAGACAACCGTTGTATTCGAAAGCAAAAATAGGCCAACGGGGCTCAACGGGCTCCAGAGGAGGTGTCGGGACCTGAGCGTAATTTTCAAAAAAGTTAAGTAAGGTCTTAATAGTGCTAGTAACTGATGTCAAAAATGAAATCTCGGGAGTTTACTGGTCGCAACGGAGTGTCACAGAATTTTCCAAAAACGCTTGTATAAAAAGATACGTCGAATTTCCTACGGAGGGTATTTTGGTCTTTTGCCAAGGAAGAGGTTAATGGACATTTAGGACAACTACAAGCACCACTTAAGACATAAAAATAATGGATGAGGTGTTTGGTTGAATCCTAACCAATCAAATTGATGACTAGGATTTAATAACCAATCAAAAAAATTAGGAAATAAATAAATAAAAATTAAATTAATTTCTAACACATTAAAGGGATTTTTAAGACATGAAAATGAGCAAAAATTCTCATTTTTCATGAGAGGAAGTTCGGCCTAAGGAGAAAAGAAAGGAAGAAGAAGAAAATCAAGGTAACCATCCATTTCAAGTTTGAATTTCATGATTTTAAGTTGAAATTTTTAGTCCTTTGCATCCTACAACATGAATTTAAGCTTAAATCATTAGTTTCTTCATCATATACTATGAACCCTAATATGGCATAATAGGGAAAAATTTGGGTTCATAGGTGGGAGGTTGAAGATGAAGTGGAAATGATGGGTTTTGGTCTTTTAAGCCTAATTAAGCATGAATTTTACCAAAAATTGCAAGAATAAATCATGTAGGCCTATGTTCTTGATATCTAGGGTTTATGTTCATTAAGTTAAGGTGTGATTCATGTAGGACAACAAGAAAAAAAGCTTGAAGGAAACCATTGAATTGTTAGGAAAGCTTAAAATCAAGGTTTGGTACTTTAAGTTATTCAAACTTTCAATTTCCCTTTTATTTTTATGTTATGACCAAATGGCCTATGCTTTTAAATGATGTGTTTTTGTGTTTAAATGTTATATAAGTGTGTTTTAAGTTGTCAATACATCAATTGGGTGGTCAAAAGAATTGTTTGAAACCAAACATGCAAAGTTGTCTAAAATAGGCATAAACTTTGATGAATTTTCATTAAAAATCTAAAAGGAATTTTGACACAAGGTTTTCTCTTACCTTCCTAATATATTGTAAGGTGTCTAAAAACAATTTTTACAAGAAAAAAATGTACTTCCCCCTTGGTGCATTTGGTGTGGGCCGAATGGTCCTTAAGGAAAAATCAAAAGTGATCATTTTTGTACCTTAGTAATTTTAATGCTTAAACTTCCCAACCTTTAAATAATATTCTATAAACAACCAACGGACACTTAAAGGGATGTATATGACTCATTTTGGGTACCTAAAGTGACATTGAACGGGTTGTATGCTATCTCTTTCAAGTTGTCTAAGTTCACCAAATTACTATTTCTTTTGTAAAATACTATTCATTTGATATATTTTGAGTTACTATTCATTTTGTCAAACACTATTCATTTGGTATTTTTTTTAAGTGTATTTAAATGATGAATGATCAAGTAATGAATGATTCACATGTGTATTGATTATATGACACTTGATTCCAAAATTTCCAAGCTCTACTCGGTTAAAGTCGAATTAGGCAATAAGGATATGACACGTAATATAGTATTGTTAAAGCAGTCCACAGATCATTGTCATTGTAATCATTGTTATGGATTGGCGCCTAACTGATATCAAAGTCGGTGATGCTTGTGTTGCATCCGACAACCATTGTACATCCGATATGGAAACCTATTCTATAATATCAGTATTACAGTATTGCGATTATTGGATATGTGGCCACTATTGGATTTCATTGTACTATCTTATCTCAAGTTCTGCTACACAACCAGTAGAGCGAAGTAAATGAAATGTGAAATTAGTAAATACTTGAATTAAATTGCATACACTGCCTTTAGACCACCTGTTCTATTTCAAAATTTTATTTGTGATTTAGATTTCATTTCTATACCTTTACATCATTTATTTGTTATTATTTTATTTTATAAGTTAAGGTACTCACTGGGCATTAGTGCTCAGCAAGTTATTTTCTGTAACTCGCAGGTTAGTAGCTAAAGTAATAGTAGATACCAGTACCAGACTACCGGCAGACCAAGGCAGCACTTAAGGTCACTTTACTTTTTTTATAATAAGACATTAGTAGTGGCATGTCTATAAACACTTGTAGAACTCCTAGATAAATATTGGTGTAATATATATATATATATATATATGATAATAACTCCTGAATATATAATTTGAGTTAAGTACGTGCTTTATGCTATAGAATGTTTGTTTTTGTTTGATTTGAGGAGTGAGGGTATAAGGACGATTGCCGAAGTGTTTATGAGCTATTTTCCTTGCAGGATCCCAGTGAATAGTCACAAAGACTGCTCTATCGGTCGCTGTTACTGTAACACCCCTTAACCCAACTATTACTAGCCGAGCTAAGTGTGCCACAACTGATGTTTACTGGTATGCAGAACATTACCTGAGAAATTTTTTTTTCTTTATGCTGTTGTCTGTTCTGACTTCTGACTTTTGTTGCGCAGCATATGCCATACTTAGTTTCTCTAGTGAGCCTGACTTTGTTTGACTATTCTAGTTGTCTTTGCGTCTTTCCGTGATCCTATAAGTTTAGCAGACACTAAACTTGCTAAGCATTTTGCTTAGTGGGTACTTTACTTTTACTCAGTTCAATTTAACATATTAATTATTTACAGATAGCACGTATGTCAAATAGTAGCACATCATTACAAACAAAACATCGCATGTTCACATTATTGCACATATATATAAAAATGCAGTAAATAAAAGCAAAGTACCGAACCTGGTTTAATGTTGATTTATTCGCCCGCTGCTTTCCGTGCCCTCTGTCTGATTACACAATCTCCCCGTAAATCTAGCTTAACAAGTATAATCACAATTTTATTTAGTTTCTCATTCATTCTCATATATTATTATGCGTACTTTATTTATGACTTCCATATATATTAGAATACGATTATCTCCTGTTTAAGTCTTTTGTCCGTCGTGTGAGTCTTCCATGTTTACGTATGTTTGTTATGTACCCATAGCTCCTTTTTTGTACTTTATTTATTATTCTGGTCCCACTAGGTGATTTCCATATGTCCACAACTTTTATTTATTCACTTGTGAAAATTGATCAAGTGAATAGTAATTTACCATGTGAATAGTATTTTACCAAATGAATAGTATTTTGCCGATTTGCGATTGCGTGTCCACTTCGTAAGATTACGTGTAATCTATTTCTGTAAGCTAGTTCGGCACGTTAGGTCATAATTGTAATACCTATGAGTCCAAGATATTGGGGTTACATCTTACAGGCCTCGTCTAATAGTTAGGTTAATTCGTACTTTATTAAGTACGCTTCAATTTTTTACTTAGTCAAATTTTAGGTTCATTTATGCGGAAATTTTTCCAGAATTCCGGCTACGTATGGACAGTCTGTGAATAGTAACAGCGACTAAATGAATAGTCCCTGCGACTATACACTGGGATCCTGCAAAGAAAATATTTCGCAAACACTTCGGCAATTCGCCTTATACCCTCACTCCTCATATAAACCGAAAATAAACACTTCTATAGATAATTTACAATACACAATCCCAAGTATTCATTAATTACCTTCTGTGCATAGCTTACTAACTTAAGTATATCTTTCTCATTTTAGGTTCTACTAAAACAATACTTGATTCTATAGTTAGCCAATACGTTTAGGTACATTATTGTCTTCTACTATGTCATCCAATTATGTTATTAACATATCCAAATTATAACCCTAAGTTGCAAATCTAGTTCTGTCATGTTTCTGGGTTTCAGCTTGTACGCATGTTACTAATTTAATCGTATCTTCTTCATTATTAGTCCAATTAGGTAGCTTCTAGTCTCTAAAATTTTCTAACAAACAGGGGAATAACTTTGTCTTCTACCCCTACTTCAAATTATGCCATTAACCTAGTCAAATTGTCAACCAAAGTTCATAATTCAGTTCTGCCTAGTCCTGATTTCAGACTTGCACCTTCTTTGATTTTTCAAGTATATCTTTTTATGTATTTAATTTCTGTCCAAACTTTTTTACAGCCATAAACTAGACATATAAATCTACAACTTTCATGTTTTTCACTTCCTTAAATTCTGTTTCTATCATGGTCTAATAATTTGTGGAAATTAGGCATGTTCTGTTAGCCTATCTGATTCCGACAGCTTGACCGCAGGCCAGTATTACGGCCATAACTTCCGTTTTACAGGTCCAAATAAGGCAAATCTGGTCTCTATTTTTATCTAAGACATAAACCTACAACTTTCTCTTTTATGGCTCCCTTAAATTCTGCCCTTATCCGGTTCGAAACTCTGCTTGAATCCAGCCTTAGAAATCTGCCAGATTATGATTTCAGCTTCCTTCCATCTTGTTTATGAACATATAAATCCTATCTAATCAATTAATCATCACATCCATGTTTTTCCCAATTTTAGTCATAAGAACCCTAGAATTTTAGATTTCAATCTTTATTTATTCACTTAAATAAATGACCAATTGAAGAAATTAGAAGTAGATATAGGATGTTCCCCTTGAATTCCACCATTCCCCTAAGGAATTCAACTTGGAAAATCACAACTCCATGGCCTCCTTTGATTAGGGTGGTTCGGCCACCTTATGGAGAAGAAGAGGAGATATTTTTTTCTTGCAAATGGGCAATTTGATGTCCATAATTCACATTATATATTTTAATTAAATTTTGATTTCTTTTAATTTTGATCGAAATGTTAAGATTTAGCCAAAATAGCTCATTTCAATGGCTATCATTATGCCACTTGTTATCTTCCTATAAATTTCCTTGATGAGCAAGAACAATGCTCAATTTTTACCTTTTACCCAATAGCCCCTTCAACAAGTTATCTTAATTAAGTCCTTCTAAAGTCCTTACTTGACCTAGTTACCCTCCTTCGTTAATATCTTTTTACATACTAGTCCAAATTCGATAATTCTTGTGCCAATTGAACCTAGACACCTAAAAATATGTCATAATCAAATTTCAGGTCAATATGAGTTATAGATAATATTTGGCGTCATTTTCCGTCGGGTTCGATCTCACTGCCTTAGACAGCCTGCGCGCTGCCTACTAATTTTGTCGTATCTTTGTCCATACAAATCCAAATTAGGCAGTTCTTGATTCTAGGTTTAGCTAACACATAAAGGAGCAACTTTTGAGTTTTACACTTTTTCCAATTAAACAATCTTGGGGTTTGAAATTTTGGTCAAACTCAAAGGTTCTGCGTAAGTCTAATTTTCGTGTTTTAACGGAATTCCCCACACATGTAATTCTGAAAATTACTGTAATTACGCCGCTGCGACCCATTTAACTTTGGAATCTCATATTTAACATATTATCGAGGTTTAATACCATTTTTTGAGAAATTTCATTTTAATCCTTATCTTTTTCAGAATTTACCAAAATGCCCTTTATAAAAAATTCATTATATCTTTTCATACGTACGTTTTCTAAAAATTCTGTTTCGCGTCGTTGCGACCAGTAAACTCCCAAGATTTCATATTTGACCTTCGTTATGGGCACTACTAAGACCTTACGAAACTTTTTGGTAAATTCCATTTAGGTCCCTAACATTTTCCATAATGTTCGATGGGTCCCGCTGAGCTTCGTTGGCGTATTTTTGCCTTCCTGATGTGATCAGCGTTCGTCTGATATCTTACTGTAGTTTTTATTACCAAATTGACATATTTAGGGTTGACTTCCCTTGGAGGTCACTCATCTTGACTTGTGCTGTGACATGAGCACGTTTAATTTCGGAGGTTCAGCGAATTTCTCCGTGATCCTTCCGAGTCCACATGCCTAGACTGCACCATTTTTATCTACAACTGTCAAATATTATGCCTATACTCTATTACCACATTCCTCTATTTACGATCTGTATATAATTTACGTTTTTCTTCATTCATTCCTTATACTTGCTTTTTGTTTATTATTGGTTTACTTTTTATTTATCTTACTTATAACTTCTTTACTTTTCGTTTACAAAAGTTTGCTATATTTATAATTGGCTTACTTCTTGTTTACTATGTTCATAACTTATTAATTCATAGTTTACAACTTGTTTACTAAACTTATATTTCATTTATTTTCCTTTTACAATGGGTTTTCTTCCTTAATTTTCCTTATTATTAACTCTTTCTACCTTTCTTTCCACAAATCATTCAACAATTCAGACATTACAGATTTTGGGGCGTTACAGTTACTATTCACAGACTGTCTGTTTCTAGGCAGAACTCTGGCAAAATTTTCGTTAAAATAAAGTTAAAATTTGGTTAAGTATTTAATAAAACCCATTTGCGAAGCACATTTCCACCTAACAAATTAACATATAACGAATATCACGGCTCTAATACCAGGACGTAGCACTCCTTCGGGGTCTCCAACAAGGCCTAGATAGGGTGTTACACTTGGGATGCATGTTGATGCAAGAAGGGAAAGTGGTCACATATGCTTCTAGATAGCTGAAGCCTCATGAGAAGAACTACCCAATGCATGATTTGGAGTTGCCTGCTATAGTGTTGGCTTTCAAGACATGGAGGCATTATCTATATGGTGAGAGATGTCAGATCTACACTGACCACAAGAGCTTAAAAGTACCTACAAGGGCAGAAAGATCTCAACTCGCGACAGAGGAAAGATGATACAAGCTCTAAAAGCAATAAGTATTAGAGGAGAATGATGAGTCATGCTTAGCAGAAATGCAAGCTAGACCTATATTGCTACAAGAGATAGCTGAAGCCCAACAGAAAGATCCTCAGGTGCAGAAGTGGATGAAGCAAGTTCAAGATGGAAAGAATGAAAAGTATCGAATATCGCCAATGGGATGCTATGCTTTGAAGATCGAGTAGTGGTGCCAAGAACGGGTAACATAAGAGAAGCAGTTATGAGAGAAACACATAGTAGTCTGTTTGTTCTGCATCCGGGCAGTACTAAGATGTACTTGGACTTGAAGAACAGCTACTGGTGGCTAGGAATGAAGAAAAATGTCAATACTTATGTGTCTAAGTGTTTGAATTGTCAGAAGGTAAAGGCGGAACATCAGTTGCCATCAGGATTACTACAGCTAATCAGTATACCTGTATGGAAATGGGACTGGGTAACCATGGATTTTGTTTCAGGTCTCCCTTTGACTCAGAACAAACATGATGCGGTATGGGTAATAGTGGATAGACTCACCAAGGCTGCTCACTTCTTACCTATTCGTATGGACTACTCACTGGACAAGTTAGTAGAAATCTATGTCAGAGAGATAGTCCAGTTACACGGTATACCACTGTCCATCATATCATATAGAGATCCAAGGTTCACATCGAAGTTATGGGGAAGTTTACAAGAAGCATTGGGTATAAAGTTACAATTCAGTACAACATTTCATCCTCAAACAGATGGTCAATCGAAAAGAGTAATCCAAATCTTAGAGGATATGTTGCGAGCTTGTGTGATGGATTTTGAAGGAAGTTGAGATAAGTACTTGCCTTTGGCCGAGTTCGCTTACAATAATAGTTACCAGTCGAGCATTAAGATGGCACCTTATGAAGCGTTATACGGCAGGAAGTGTCGCACTCCAGTTTGCTGGACAGAATTGAATAAGTACAAGATGATTGGTCCAGATTTAGTTTAGGAGACCGAGAAGAAGGTGAAGATCATCCAAGCTAGACTGAAGGAAGCATCGGATCGTCAGAAGTCCTATGCAGACCTAAAGAGAAAGGATATAAGTTATGAGATTGGCGATAAGATGTTTCTTAAAGTATCTCCGTGGAAGAAGGTTATGAGATATCATAAGAAAGGTAAGTTAAGCCCTAGGTTCATTGGGCCATACAAAATCACTGAGCGTATTGGCCCAGTAGCTTATCGCTTAGCTTTACCTCCAGAACTAGACAGCATTCACAATGTCTTCCACGTATCGATGTTAAGGTGATACAGATTAGACCCTTCGTATATACTACAGGCAGAAAGTCTTGATTTGGATCCCAATTTGTCATACGAAGAGGAGCCTGTTCAGATCTTAGCCAAGGAAACCAAGAAGTTGCGGAACAAGGAGATTCCTTTGGTCAAGATTTTATGGAGGAACCATAAGGTTGAGGAAGTTACCTGAGAACGCGAGTCAACTATGCGTGAACGATACCCGCAGTTGTTCGCTAACCAGTAAGCTTCGAGGATGAAGCCTTTTTATAAGGTGGGTAGATTGTAACATCCCGTTCTCACCTTAGTCGTCATATCTAATGATATGTTTGTAGGAGTTTCTGGATCTCGAGGTGAAGGAGCGTTAGGTTAACCTCGAAATCCGTGCTAAACGTCGACTAAAGTTGAGGTAAATTCTATATTATCTAATAGATAGAATTGGATTGGGCTACTATATTATTAGATGGGCCTTATGGGAAGTTAAGGAAAGAAA
>CATIWJ010247357.1:0-17259 GCA_949640765.1 Croton laevigatus | reverse complement strand
AAAAAAAGACTACGTAGCATATTGATCTAAAGTGATCAGACCTTTTTTCATATCTTAAATATGTTGGGAATTATATATATATATATATATATATATATATATATATATATATATATATATATATATATATATTTTTTTTTTTTTTTTTTTTTTTTTGTTTGTATGAATCGAAATAAAGAGAAAAATTATTTATCCCACATTTAATAAATACTACCTCCATCTTTTTCATTTTTTTACATTCACTTTTTCACTAAGACTAATGAAATTAGCTTTTCACCAATACCAAGGTAGGAATAATAATAAACAATTACTAATCTTTTAAAACACTTATTTTTTCACCAATACCAATAAAGAAATAATAATAGACAATTTCAAAACTTACTACAAATGTAAATGTAAAGAATTAAAAAATACATACAAAAAGATAAATGTAAAGAAATGAAAAATACGGAGTAGTAATAAAATGGAAATGGGCTTATAAGTAACACACTGTGGCAATTAAAATGATTGAAAAAGGCTGTGGCAATTAAAATGATTGAAAGAGGTTGGGCCCTCGCGCTGTCGTCGTCGTTCACTTGGCTTCGATCAAAAGATTTGATTTGATTAAATTTTTTGGAACCTAAATGTTGGCACCTGTTTGGTCCAACCACCTGTCATCCGAACCAGTGCAACTTTTCAATTGCACTCCTTAATTCCCTCCTTATGCAAAATTTTGCATAAAAGAATTCATAGTATCGTGTGATTTACTATGCAAATTGCATTCATCAGGGTTTGAAATACTACTACGCCAATAAGATAATAATCATTCTATCCTGCAAGAAATTATTCCATTAACCTTAGATACAGAGAGGAGAATAAAATTTCTTAAGGATAAACAGTGAATTCTATTCGCTCGATTTTAATTTATTGCATTTATTTTGTTATAGCTTTATTAATTTAATTGCTATAAATTAATTTAAGTACTACAGAAATAATAAAATATAGCCAAAAGTTTTATATATTTTGATGCAACGTAGTAAATTTGAAAACATTTTGTTTAAGTTATAAACAGAAACAACTTCTTCAGAAATATAGAGTAAAATTACGTAATACATTGATTACACTGATTATTTCGATAATTGTATTGGTTGTAATGCCATTTTTCATCTAATGATCAAAGTAAAGACAAGTAGTGCTACTATGTTAGTAATACTATAATATATTTAGCCCCACGTTTTGTGTTGAAAGTGTCAAATATTGTCATGACATATATACTAGACCTTTTGTTTTTGTTTTGTTTTGTTTTTCTTTTTTTTTTTTTCTAGACCTATTTACCTTTTTCATTCAAGCATTCAAAAAGAGGAAATTAAAGGTAAAAATAATAATTTTGAATTAGGATTAGTCTTAATGTTAGGTTGGTTTTGTTGAAATCAACGACAAATAATATAATTTTATTTTTACAATCAAAACTAAAACAAATTTTACTACTAGCTTATACGTCTCATAATTCATCAAGTAAATATTATAATAACTACAGTTATTTGGTACATCCCCCAGCATTGGCAATCTATTTTTTAATAATGTATATTAGTACTTATATTAAAAATTTATATTAAGGTCTGATTCCCATGGTTTTTAATTTTTTTTTTTTTTTTAATATTATAGCTAATTATGGTTCATCACCTTACATTCTTATGATATATGCAAGTTATTAAAAAAAGAAAATTTAATAACACATTATTTTATTGCTAATTTTTTTATATTATTATATAAATAATTTGAGAATTCAATAAACTACAGATCTAGAAATTTCTAGTTCAGGTATACAGCTAGCTAGATACCTTTAGTTATAATATAAGGTAGCAGGCTACCATACTGTTCTTGGCATTCTCAATTGTTGTCTTTAGCTTAAATTTTCCAACAAAACCGAAGAAAACATATAAATAAGACTAGCACATTTGACTGTGTTTCATGGATAAACGAGCAAAAAGCTTAATTTAAACGCAACCATACGCACACAAAAACAAATTTTACTACTAGCTCATAAAAAAAGAAAAGGCAACCCGAAAGCATCACAGGGTTTGGAGAAGAACTGCACAACCGAAAATGAAAATATCGGCAGCCCTTACACTTCTCATAATTCATCAAGTAAATATTATAATAACTACATTCATTTGGCACATCCCACAGTATTTTAATGTCATAACACATCAAATGTGTGCGTGCCATATATTACCATTACTGAAGCAAAAACTTATCACGTATTTTCATCCTATTTCTAATAATAATTAGGCCAACTTGATTAATTTAATTCAAAGAGATCATCTGACTCACCTTTACAGCTTAATTCAAATGCAAAATACCAATAGTTTCGCCATAATCGGTACTTGAACAAGGTTATATTGAGTTACCTTTAAAGCTGGAATTGACTATTTCAAATGCCAATATCACAATAAACTAATAAGAATGTTCTTTTGTAGTTGGAAGTGATGCGGAGGATGTAGCGGAGACGTTTTTGGGCCTATTGGATCAAGCTAAACCTTCAAAGAAGTCGGGCAGGGCCCGTTTCGGCGAATAGGCCCATTGCGGTAGATTTTGCGGCCAACTTGTGGCCTAGGTTCGAAATGTCGGATTTTGGTAATTTTTGTGAGGTTTCTTATCGGAAACGGGCCAACGAGTCAAACACACAGCTTTGCTCGTGACGTCCGTCGCTTTTTGACCAAATTCCATCGTTTCGGCCTTCAAATTAGCGTTTTTCGGTTTTTGCTTCTTCGGCAAGTAATGAACTTTTAGTTTTTCATTAGGATTCTCTTGTTATTTCGGCCTAGGGTTTTCCAGGCTATAAATATATATTATAAGGAAGCTTTTGGGACAGTTTTTACCATATAATAAAATATTTCAGTTTTTAGCCAAATTTTGGCCGAATTTGTTTGTTTAGTTATCTTCCCTGCGTCAGGAAGCCAGTAGAGGTAGTAAGACATTTGCCCTCGAGTCTTAACGGACTAAATTCAAACATCCCTATCTATATCTGGATGTGTGAGTTTATAAGTATGTTTTAAAAAAAAAAAAGAATGTTCTTTCATAAAATTATGAATTAACTCTAAGTATGGAAAACAAAAATCTTTAGTATGCTCTATTCAAGAATTAAATACATATACAATCTTTAAACTATGAATTATTTTCGAAAAAATTGCTGGTTTATATCCGTAAGGATCAAATTAACCAAAAAGTATCATATTTATGACTTGTCAAAAAATGGCTATGGATTCCTCCCTCCAGTAAATAATATTTACACTCCATGTCAATTTTTCATTCTGCTTGTAGACTACCGTATTAGTCCTCATATAATGACATATAATTACTATTGGATAAATGCATAATTTCACACCTGAACTTTGACAATTTTTCCTAGTGGAACCTCAAACTTACCAAATGACCTATTAGACACTTCAATTTTCATTTCCTTTAAGGGAAAAAAAAAAACACATAGTCACCCAAAAAATTCAGTGAATTACATGCACGACTTTGGTGGCCAAGAATGTAGTTTTCACGTCACTTTTGTAATTGTCTCAAAAAACAAGGACCAAATGGAAATTTTTTTCATCTCCTTCCTCCTAAAACAGAATCCCCATCTCAAAACACCACCTACCAGAAAACGACATCAATAAGGCTGGGTTTTCATACCATTAGGAAGAGCTTGTTGAGGGGAGGAGAACGATGTGTTTGTAGCCTCCAACAGGACACCATATCAGCTCAAATTCTAGCCTTAAGTCTCGAAAATAGGGAGGAAAAGGCTCTCAAAAATAGAATATTTAAGTGACCAAAAAGCAGGTTTCTGGCACTCAAACGAACGATCCGAGACTGGATTTGAACGCCACGCATCACAAGCTTCATTTTGAGACCCGAATCTTCATTGTTTGTTAGCTGGAATAAGATGGGTCATTGGATCGGATCGTGCGATCCAAAATCTTCTTTTACATATTTCAAGCTATTCAGTGACCAGACGTAGAAAATAAGACCATGGTTAGGTTGCTCTCGTCATGTACTTCAATTTCATGTACTCATTTGCTCCGACTGTTGCCGGAATCAGAAAATGAGGTTTTGAATTTGGTTAATTTCGAAATGGTACATGGGCTAAGGAGGGAGAAGGTAAAATTACAATTGGATCCTTATCTAAAAATTGCATTTTGACCCTTAAAATGTGCATGTGCTTCACGCACTCTCTTGCGAGAAGTTGTGTGTGTTTTTGCTAAAGGAAATTGATGTGCAATTGGAAGCGGAATTGGATTTCTTAGAGAAATTGGACCGTAAGTCAAGGTATGCCCATTGTGGCCAATTTGTTGCCAAAGTTAGCAGTGTGCAATATTAGTGATTTTTTGACCTATTCTCATAAAAAACTAGCCAACAAGCAAAACACATCAGCTTTGCTCATGATATCCGTCGCTTTTGAACCAAATTTCATCATTGGAGCCTCCAAATTAACGATTTTCAGATTTTTGTTTTCCTTTTAATTTAGGATTAGGGCTTTCTTGTTTTCCTATTTATATGTACCTTTGAGACCTTGTTGGGCAATTTTTGATGAATTTTAACCCTAATAATTTTTCTCCCAAAATTCTATTTTGGATGCCTAAATTCTAGTAGTCTTTCGAATCAGTAGATTTTAAAAGCTATTGGCTGGCATTAATCTTTGATTAATAAACAGTTTATAGATTTATCTTGTTTGTAATCCTTCCACAATGAAAATTAGAGTGTCTAATAGGTCGCTCACAAAGTTGGAGATTCCACTAGGAAAAATGTCAAAGTTTGTATGTGAAATTGTGTATTTGGCCAATTACTATTAAAATGGTGAAAATATAAAATTTCAAAATAAACCCACTTTCAAATCTTATTGTTTTAATAACACCTGCGCCTTTTGTTGTTCTCTCACCAATGTAATTTTTTATTTCTTGATATAAAACCTCAAAATCATATTTAAAAGTGAGATAATTGAAATAACTTGGTTGGTTTTGAATTCATGGCCATATGTGAATTAAAATCACGAGAGTTTTTCTTACATATTTCTTACTCATGTAAATTAACTTCAATTTATAAGGTTTATTATGAATTATAAAAATAAAATAAAATAACGATGTTTTTGTATACATATACGCATGCTCACCTCAGGTACACAGCTAGCTGGATGACAGGGAGTTAAGTTATAATTAATATAATGCAGCCGGCTAAAATACGTCCTTGTCATTCTCAATTGTTGAGTTTAGCTTAAATCCGCATAATCATCAAGTAAATATTTTATATCTACATTCTTTGGCACATATCAAAGTACTTTTAATGTCATAACACATTTTAGTTTCCTCCTATTCATATTTTTGTTAGTTAATTTGGTTTTGATTAGAAAGGGAGCATTGGTGCAATAATAAAGTTGTTGCCGCGTGACCAAAAGGCCATGGGTTCAAACTATAGAATCAGCCTCTTACAATAAATACAATGCGGGATATTTTTGTACACCGGATTGCCTTTCTTTTTTAATTTGGTTTTGATTAGAGTTCAAACTTACGAGTCTCAAAGCCTAAAGAGCTGACTCTGTCGTTAGTACCACTGAAGCAACACTTATGAGTTAATTTTATACTATTCTTAATGCTAATAACTACGCCAACTTGATCAGTTTAATTCAAAATAAGAGATAATCTGACTCACCTTGATAGCTTCATCCCAATGCAAACAAATGCAAAAGACCAAAAGTTTCGCCATCATAAGTACTTGTGTCAGCCAGATTAAAACATGAAGTCCCACTTGATGGATAAAATAGGCGAATTTCTTGCAGTTGACCTGCAAGAGAATTAGAAAATTTGATATACAGGCTTGACAATCAAGTCCAATCATCACTGCAAAAAAAAAAAAAAGGACAGCCCGTGCACGAAGACATCACGCATTTATGCAGGCTCCGGGGAAAGGCCGCACACCCGAAAGTGTAAATATAGACAGTCTTACCTTGCATTTACTGCAAGAGGCTCATTCCACAACTCGAACCCATGACCTTTTGGTCACGCGACGACAACTTTACCGTTGCGCCAAAACTCCCCTTCAAGTCCAATCATCACTACAGGACATAAAAAAAACCCAGATAAAGTTTATTCCAAGGATTTGATTCCTTGCTACCATGAAATTCACATTAAATAATTTTTGATTTTATATACATAACTAGAAAGCCAGCTTTTGTTTAGCACATAAATAAAGGGGACAAACATTAGTTTGATGTCCATAAACGGAAATGGAAATCAAGAGTTTTGCATTGCAAGTACTTACCGGGCGATGGTTTATCATATTCGCCTCACTCTTGATTATGTCAGTCAATGGTACAAGTTACATGTATGGTCTATATTCTGGTGCGATCAAATCATCGTTAGGCTATGATCAAACCACTCTTAACCTTCTAAGTTTTTTCAAAGACTTGGGAGGCAATCTTGGAGTTACAGCTGGTCTAGCCTATGAAGTAATGCCACCATGGCTAGTTATTGTCATTGGCTCAGTAATGAACTTCTCAGCATATTTTCTGATATGGGTGTCAGTCACTGGACGCATAGCCAAACCCCATATCTGGGAAATGTGTCTTTATATGTGCCTTGCAACAAATTCAGCATCATATCCCAACACTGCAGCATTAGTCACAAGTGTCAGAAATTTTCCCGAAAGCCGAGGCAGTGTTATAGGCCTCCTGAAAGGCCTAATTGGTCTCAGTGGTGCAATTTTGACTCAAATTTACCATGCTCTTTATGGAAATGATTCCAAGTCTCTTATTTTGCTTATAGCTTGGTTTCCATCCATTGTTCCTTTGATTTTCCTTCGAACAATTCGTATCAAGAAGGTGGTTCGACAAGCAAAGGAGCTTAAAGTCTTCTATAACTTCCTCTACATTGCACTTGGTCTAGCAGGATTCATAATTATCATCATTATCATACAAAACAAGCTCAAATTCACTAGAGCTGAATACATTGTAACTGCTACAACTGTTATCCTATTACTTCTTCTCCCACTCGCAATTGCATTTAAAGAAGAATTCTCTCTCAGGCAAATCAACAAACACCTTGTAAACAACAGTCCCCAGTTCGACAATTCAACGGAGAACACCCCACCACAACCAAAACCAAAAATGAACCCACTTTCCTGCTTCACCAACCTTTTCAAACCACCTAATAGAGGTGAAGACTACACAATCCTGCAAGCAATTTTCAGCATTGACATGCTAATTATATTCATTTCAACAACCTGTGGTGTAGGTGGAGCATTAGCTGTAATTGACAACATGGGTCAAATTGCAAATTCATTAGGCTACAAAGATAACAACATATCTACCTTCATTTCCCTTACAAGCATATGGAATTTTCTGGGTAGAGTCCTATCTGGGTTTTTATCAGAAACATTACTAACAAACTACAAATTCCCAAGACCACTACTTCTAACTATCACTATCCTATTCTCTTGTGTTGGTCACATATTAATTGCATTTGGAGTCCCAAATTCTCTCTACTTTTCTTCAATGATTCTTGGGTTTTGCTTAGGAGCTCAATTACCATTAGTTTCTGCAATTATTTCTGAAATCTTTGGCCTGAAACATTTTTCAACATTGTATAGTGTTGGATCAGTTTCAAGCCCAGTTGGGTCTTACATTTTCAATATAAAAGTTGTTGGCCATTTATATGACAAAGAGGCCTTAAAGCAAATGGGCCATTTGGGGCTTAAGAGAGAAAAAGGCAAACAATTGGTATGTAATCGAGTTCAATGTTTTAGGTTAGCTTTTATTATAATTACTTTTGCAAGCTTTTTGGGTTTTCTTGTTTCAATTATTTTGGTCCTAAGGACAAGAAAATTTTATAAAGGGGATATATATAAGTTTAGGGATAGGGAGGAAGAAATGGGAGTGGAAATTGATCAAGGGACTAGAAAAGTAGAGGTCTTGGCCACAGCAACCACCACCAATGCCACCGCCGTTCACTCTTTGCCCACCGCTACCATCGCCACTGTCAATCACTTTGAATCAATATAAGAAGTTGATAAGAGAGAAAAGTAATTTCAAGAAAATAAAGAAGTTTCATTAAAAAATTCCATCTGTTCCATGATTTCATATGAACTTAGTTATCTTGAGTAGACTCAGCAGAAATCTTATAACATATTAGTATTATCTATAATTGTCTTTCTTAATTTGATAAAGGGTGATGTTAGAATTTTGGAGCCTTATCAATAAGTTTGGTATATATCAATAGTGGAAAAGTGTGAAAGAATCTCATCATTTTGGGTTATGATATATCAATAAGTTGATCGTGTGTTTTGAACAATGAAATTGACTTGTATTTTGTAATTCATTTAATAACATTATTTATATTCCCATTATAAATGTCCTACTTCTACAAGTAATTAAGTATTTTGCTTCTTTCATTCACCTACCTTCCCAAATAAAAGCTCTGCTTATTATATACCTTTCATATATTCTCAATATACACCAATAACAGAATAATTAAGGAAAATGTCGCAAAAATCATTACTGATATTCAAAAAAATATATTTGACTGATATTCAAAATAATTTGAAAATTAAATTTGTTCTAATTCATTTGGTATAATTATTCTACTTTAATTTCCCCCTTTTCACATCAATTTTGAAGTTGTTGTTTAACTAATGAAATTTAAGTGTTACAATTTGAATATTTCATAATTTTGTAAAAACCTATAAACAAGAGTATTATGAACTTTTTAGTTTTTGTAAAATAATATTATAAATGTTAAGTTCTTTAGAAAAGATTTAAAGGAAATATGCAAGTTTATTTTTTCACGGATAATTTTAGATTTGAACATTATTATATTGGATTCACCTACAGACTGAAGCATTAAATAGTCCAAAATTGCGGCAAATAAAACTTGTTGTATATTGAAATTCAATTTTGTATGAATGGAATTGACAATTTGACATTTATAATATATATATATATATAAATTATATCTCAACTGTAATAATATATGTATATATAACCGCATTCGTACGGTAATTTATACTACTTTTTAAAAAAAAATGGCATACTACTTTCCGGTGACTGACAGAGAGAGTTTGGGAAGGATTTTAGCTTTTTTCTTTTTTTTTTTTAAATTTTTTCTTCATTTTTATTTTATATTTTTGGAAAAATTTGAATATTTATAAGGCATGTATACAATATCCCTCTAACTATTTTACCTGCGTTTACTACTGTTTTCCCTTGTTTCAGTGAGTGTTTAGCTAAAATTCTGCTGTTGGCTTTTAAAAGTATTTTACTATTAACTCCGTATTTTTTTATTTTTTACATCTCAAACAGTATGATTAGATTCAAGTTTGGTGTTCATAGTCTGATGGG
Source organism: Croton laevigatus (assembly GCA_949640765.1). NCBI lineage: Eukaryota > Viridiplantae > Streptophyta > Magnoliopsida > Malpighiales > Euphorbiaceae > Croton > Croton laevigatus. The sequence continues at coordinate 7,904 of CATIWJ010247357.1, read as the reverse complement.
TTAAGTTGGATAGATTAAAATATTATTTATATATAACTAAACTACATCAATCATATTTTATAACTAACCTAAATATACTTTAATTTACCTAACTCAACCCATCAAACTATCAACACCAAATTTGAATGTAAATGCAAAAAATAAAAAAATACTGAGGTAGTATTTTTATTAAAGTTATTTATAAATAAAAAAAATGTAAACGGATAAATTGATAACTTTTAATTTATAAAGTGATTTAAAGCTATTTTTAAGTTTAACCAAACATCATTTTAATGACCTAACATTTAATATAGTTTATAGTGATGTTAATATAAATAGCCTCCTAAAGTTTGACACATCATAAGGAATGTTATATTTTTCAAAAATAATTTACAAAATAGCCATTTTTAATTATAAACATATTATAAACAGACTATAACAATTTTAAACAAAATAAATATAACCAGTTTAAGAGTTATAAACTAAAATATGATTTTTTTAAAAACTAAAAGTGTAATTAGGTTAAGTGTTACTTCGAAACTTAAAAATTTGACATTTTCTTATATTATGCCTAGTTTATATAGACTTAAATAGTGTTTTATAAAATGTTAAATTTTTTACACCAAAAATAATTAATAATTAACGGTATATTATTTTTTATAAACAACTAATTTTATGTGTACGTCCAAAATTTCTCTTCTTTTTTTTCAATTCTATTATCTCCCGCATAACTAAAAAATAAAACAAAATGAAAAAAAAATCACGTGAAAGACGTGAGGATTGACGATCCAAGTGGCATGTCGTTAAGTGCTCTGTCCAGTTAAAGGCTTAAAGCTTTAAACTCTGAGCTTTGGATTCTACATATCTTTTGAGTAAGGCAACGAGTCCTCCAATAAATTCCATAATCAATCGAGAATTCTTTTTTTTTTTTCCTTCCCTATTTTTTTTAAGGAAAATTTATTATTTAGTCACTTTATTTGGTTGATATTAATATTTAGGCATTGAGTTTTGACAATATTACACTTTTATTCTTGATATTTGGTTAAGTTACTATTTAGTTTCTAATATTGGATCATAATTACTATTTAGTTCTTAGCGTTTTATCAATATTGCTATTTAGTCATTAGATTTTGGTAAAATTCTTAAATATTCTGACGGAATATTTTAAAAATATTTTTAAAAAACTAGACTTAAGTATAATACAGTATAATATGCTATGAATATGTCGAAATATTTCAAAAATAATCTTGAAAAACTGGACTGAAAGATAATATAGTATAATATGTCAAATGTCAGTGAGTAAATAGTAATATTAACAAAACTCGATGACTAAATAGTAATACGACTAAATATCATGGACTAAACAGTAAATTTTTCTTTTTTAATCATTAGTTAGATTGTCTATCCCAGTGAATCGCAATTTAAAAAAATTAATTTTATATTATAAATTAAATACGACTGTAAATTTAATAATACAAACTTATGTCATATTTAAATTGTAATACGGAACTAATTTATTAAAACTGTGATCCATTACTTTTGGATTTAGAACAAAATAGAGATAATTCATCCAGTAATTTAAAAAATGAAAGTAATAATAATTCTCAATTTCTCAAAATCAAGAATTGTTGAATTAATCATTGGATAGTTTGTACTGAATTTGTTGTTTGCATTACCTCCTCATTCACACTGTGCCCACCACCACCATACCACCATCTTCACCACCATACCGCAATCTTTTTTATTTGTCTGCACTTTATAAAAAGAAAACAATATTATAAAGGGACACTAAATATGAGACTGATGTAGTATGAAAAAAATTATTTATGTCTTTTGGAGAAATAAGCATCTCATCCACAAAATATATTCCTATTTTCTTCTAGTAACTCTTTACAAAAGTTGATCTAAAAAAAAAATTAAAATAAAATCTTTACAAAAGTCATTAAATTTTGCAAAAGAATAACTTTATTTTAAAAAATCCATTGCTCCTATATGGCATGTAACTTTCCTTACAAAAGTCTTATTCTTGCATACATAGAGCAATGATGCAACAACCAGGACTTCATTTTTTTTATCTTAACTTTTAAAGAAATTGGTGAAACCAGCGTATTTTTTCATTATTTTTAAATAATAAGATGAGTCCGGTATGAACTACACAGCAAGAATAACCCTTATACAGCAAGAATAACCCTTTCTTTCGCATCAATTGGTGCTAACTGTGGGGTTGACAGACTGAATTCAAAATCTCTACATCCTATCATTTTAATTAAAATTTAGAATAATCAAACAAAATACATCATAATTGACATTTTAAATTAATTAGTTGATAGCTTAACCAACAATTCTTATGTCTTTTCTGAGAATTTTGGATCAACAAACTCAAATCAAAATAATTGAACATGATTATCATAAAAAGATACCTTTTCTTTCATATGATTATCATAATATACCTAATTACCTATCAATTTTATTTCAAAATGTGTACAGAATATATTAAGATCCTAACCCATAATTCGATTCAACTAATTTGAAGCAAAATCCCACAAAAATTTTGCTTTTTCAGAATCTTTGAATTCAAAGAGCATCTCACAAACAAGAAACATCATTCTAGAAAGAATATATAACAGAATAAAATAAGCTAATGTTTTCACGGAAAATGAACCTAATTAAACTTTGAGCACTTCTAAAAGGTATCTTGCTAGTTGATCCATATTAAATTAAGATCCAAATAAAAAGTATATATACTTTTAAAATTCTCCCAAATCATACCAAACATAGTTGCTGCCACTTAATGTTAGGAATCTTTTGTTTATATTAGTTTGGTATATACATATACCTTAATAACTCTATATGCATGTGATGAAATAAATAGGTTTTTTTTTAGGAAAAGTACTATTACGAATACCATTTTGTATCAATTTCTTTTATTTCCTATTAGATTGGTATATTACACCAAGTGTAGATAAGTAGTTCTCAACGAATGATATCTCGGTAGCCTTCAAACTCTAACTACTTTTAACCGAGCTAATACAAACTCAACTTGAATAATATCAGAATATACACTAAATCAGAATTTTCATTTAATTACAACTTAATTACAAGATACATGAATCTTTAACTAGAAACATTTATATTTCTTTATAATTATAGTACATGCCAAACTAAAAACTACTATAGCTCTCCACTTCTTTTTTTTTTTTCGCGCTCTGATCCTACCTTCCTGCTGATTCCTATCTATCTACCTTAACTCTATAACCTGCGAGTTTAGAAAACTAAATTCGCTAAGCAATTTCTTAGTAAATACTTTAACTTTAATACAAATAAACTCACATACAATCACACAATCATGAACACATAGTCTTAGCTTACCTTTCCCTGGAATACTTTAATGCATTTCAAGCCAAGGACAGGAATATTTAATCACTCCAGAGCATAATCAAATGTAGTGCATCAAATAAGTACTCCAAACCAGTTATCATAAGTTATTCTAAATATTCAATCGTACCAGAGAATAATCAAATGTAGTACACAACTTCTAATGCTTGATTGAAACTTTACATGAATGCCCTTAATTTCTTGGAATAAATTTTCTTTAGGTCCTTTTGATACTTCTTCATAACCTTGATATCATTCTTTCTTGATATTTTCCTCATTTACATCTTCCAAATTTAATAATTCTTGTGCCCATTGAAAGTAGATATCTAAGGCTACATTATACATAATTTTTTACAATACTTCTAAAATTTGACAGCAATTTGAGCTATACATAATTGTTGACAGTACTTTTAACTCGGACCTAATGTCTGTCCAAAGACAACTTGTACACTGCTCACTATTTGGCCTCTAACTCAGTCCGTAGAGCTCTAATTAAAATGGTTCCAATTTTCACATTTAGCTAAGACATAAAAAAATCATTTTGTCTTTTATCACTTTTTGAACTGAGGTCATTTAAATAGGTGAAATTTAGACGGAAATTCCATCTTATGCTCTGAAACAACCAATATGTAGGTTTAGCTAGAATGTGCATATCTTTAAACATGTATGCTTTATAACTTCCTACATGTATGCTTTTATGTCCAAGCTGATTCTCAGAATTATTTTAGACATACTATAATCTCCAGCTTTCATATTTTACTCTTCTTAAAATTTGTTTTCTATATTAGTCTAAAAATTACTCGAATTTGGTTCAGTGCTGCTGCCTTTATTGTTTGCATAGAATCTAACTCTCTACGCCAACTTTGAATTTTTGGCTTACCATTCTTATCGAGAAATTGGTTGTACTACCATGTCTTACACATACACTAAAAAATAGGATGTTACAATAACCATTCTACGGGTTAAAAGTAATTTAATTTGATAACAAAAATTTGTTATTTATTCTAATATATAATTCAAAAAAATTAGTAACTTTAATTTCCATTTTTTATAAGAATAAAATAGAACTAATGTGTTCTATTTTAACCAAAGCCATGGTCATCTTTTAAGCTAGTATTCCTCAAGTCGTAAATAGATTTAATTCACTAATTAAGATTCATTTATATAGTTGGAATCATAATAATTATTAGCCTAATCCATTTTTTAACATTATTCAAATTCATTTATACATTTAATTAGCACTTGTTATTATTATTTTTTTTTTTGGGGAAATATAAGTTGACATTTTAGAAAATTATATACTTTTTTCAAGAAAATTATATTCTTTAGCACATAAAAAATTCTTAAAAATATAAACTTGACAATAAAACCAAATCTTTTTACACCATGTAAATAATTAGGCACACTGAAACATTGTTTAGTCGTAATACACATCTACAAACTAACAAAGAGGCTCACATTCCCTTTTTTAATACTCAAAAAATAAATTAATTAAAAAAATTGAGTTCTCAAAATAAATTACAACTTTTTTTCCAATAAAAAAACAAAAATATTCTAATTTACTTCTTTTACAAAATTTTAATTATTTCTTTCCCGATAATCATTGAGACTAACTAGAGAATTTCATTTGAAACTTAAAATGTGAAGCATGTACTAATTTTGAAGATAACACATATATAAATCTACTAGACAAATGAATGATGTGTATATGCACAAACGGATGGGCACAGAAAGAACACGGACGTTTCATAGATATAGAAGAACTAACATAAAGTAGTGGATATAATATAACTATGGCTGTATTGCCTGTCTATTTCCTAATTATATAAACTCCAAAATGTGCTACAAAAACACATTTTGATCTCTTCATCTTTCTTTCTTTTTTAATTAAAATTTTCTGAATACTGGGTATCTTTTACGTCTGTTTAATTTCCTCATCTTTTAAGTACTCACGTCCTTACCGCTACACTTCACACTTCGATTCAAACTTCTTGCCATCTCACCTTTTGGACCAAGCCACTAGTCAATAATATACCTTCCTTCCTTCTCTTTATTTCTTTATATATAGTTTGCAAGTATAACTATAACATAAACTCAAATCATTAGCCACTCAATTTCTTCTCACTTCTTACAAATATTTATAACATTTCTTAAAAATCAGACATGGTTGAAGCATATTTCCCTGGCCGCGGCAGCGGTGGAGGGTGTGGAGAAATGAATGGCTTTTTCATGAAAATGATTTTGGGAAGATGGTTTATGGTATTTGCTTCAATTCTAATCATGGCTGTAGCTGGTGCAACTTACATGTTTGGTTTATACTCTAATGATATCAAAACGTCATTAGGGTATGATCAAACGACAGTCAATTTACTAAGCTTTTTCAAAGATTTAGGTGGTAATGTTGGAGTAATATCCGGGCTAATCAATGAAGTAACTCCACCTTGGGTAGTTCTTTCGATCGGTGCAGCCATGAATTTCTTGGGTTACTTCATGATTTGGCTTGCAGTTACAGGCCATATAGCCAAACCAAAAGTTTGGCAAATGTGTTTGTACATTTGTATTGGTGCTAATTCTCAATCTTTTGCTAATACAGGAGCTTTAGTCACTCTTGTAAAGAATTTCCCGGAGAGTCGAGGGGCAGTTTTAGGGCTATTGAAGGGTTTTGTAGGTCTGAGTGGAGCAATTTTAACTCAAGTCTACCATGCTTTTTATGGGGATGAGTCTAAATCTCTAATCTTGCTTATTGCTTGGCTTCCGGCGGCTATTTCCTGCGTTTTCCTCCGAACAATTCGGATTATAGAAGTCATTCGCCAAGCGGATGAGCTTAAGATTTTCTATAGACTTCTCTATATTTCTCTTAGTCTTGCTGGTTTCCTTATGGTTTTAATTATTATACAAAATAAGTTCCATTTCTCAAGAATAGAGTACATTGGTGGTTCTGCTCTTGTGCTTTTCTTGCTTTTTCTCCCTGTAGCTATTGCCATAAAAGAAGATTACAACCTTTGGAAGGCCAAAAAAGCAGCTTTAACCGACCATTTCTCGGTAAAAGTAGTGAATGATCAAGTAAATCCTTCACCGGTTGGTGTAGAATTAGCATCACCGCCAGCGCAAGAATCGGATTCTTGCACAAGCAAAATTTTCAAGCCACCAAATAGAGGTGAAGACTACACAATTCTACAAGCACTTTTTAGTATTGACATGTTGATACTATTTGTAGCAACAACCGGTGGAGTTGGAGGCACGTTGACAGCCATCGACAACCTCGGGCAAATTGGCAACTCCCTTGGGTATCCAACCCGGAGCATCTCCACTTTTGTGTCACTCGTTAGCATATGGAACTATCTTGGCCGAGTGGTGGCGGGTTTCGCATCCGAATTCTTGCTAAAAAAGTATAAAATCCCTCGCCCGCTACTATTCGCACTTGTGCAATTTGTGTCTTGCATTGGTCAACTTTTAATCGCCTTTGGCGTTCCAAACGCTCTCTACTTTGCTTCAGTAATCCTCGGATTTTGCTTCGGAGCTCTATGGCCATTATTGTTCGCGATAATTTCTGAAATTTTCGGGCTCAAATACTATTCAACGTTGTATAATTTAGGTGCTGTTGCAAGCCCAGTTGGCGCGTACGTTCTAAATGTGAAAGTGGCAGGATATTTATATGATAAAGAGGCATTGAAGCAAATCCAAGCATTAGGCCTAAAAAGAGAAGAAGGAAAGGACTTGACATGTAGTGGTGTGCAATGTTATAAATTGGCTTTTCTTATAATCACCGGAGCTACTCTGTTTGGTAGCCTTATTTCCTTTATTTTGGTGCTTAGGACAAGGAAATTCTACCAAGGTGACATTTACAAGAAATTTAGAGAGCAAGCTATTGAAATTGGTCACACTAATTCAAGTAGTGCAACAGGTAATGTGCCGTTGAAAGAAATCAAATCGAAGGAAGCATTGGTAGATGGTGGCGTCAATGGCAGTGGGAATCCTAGCACGGTCACTACCACTGCCTCGATCGCCCGTTCGAACACTGATCAAGTATAGTGATACTAATTTTTCAAATGGAAAAATTTACAATAGTAATAATGTTGTTTATTGTAGATTTATAAGAGAAAAACTAATTATTGGTGCATTGTAATACTTCAAAGAGTGACAAAATTACTATTAATATATATATATATATATTTTTTTTTTTTTCTTTTTTTGGAGAATTATATAGGAATCTTTTTAAATCCATTGAAATGGGTTTATGTGAAATTAAGCAAATTATCTAATGTTAGGTACTATATTTCATTTTCCCCAACAAGCTTTTAAGTTTGACTGAACTAACCTCCTTAAATATCCATAAGTAAATTATGTAATACTATGTTTCTTTCTTTCCATAACTACCATAACTAACTTTCCTTAACAAACTTTCGCTTTTACATACCCATGACAACTCGATTAAAAGCATTATTGTGACTATTATTGCAATGGATGTGTCATACAAAAATACTATAAGATGTTAACAAAAATTTAAAAATAAATTTCTCAAATTCGTTGAATATCTTATCATAATTCAT
>CATIWJ010247247.1:0-20090 GCA_949640765.1 Croton laevigatus | reverse complement strand
CTTCTGTTTTCGTTTTTTGATTTGAATGAGATTTTATTAAAAGATTAACAGCTTATCACATTTCAAAGACTTGGTGCGATCTCCAATTTTGTTGAGTTTTAGATGTTAGATAATACATATTGATTGATGGATGAAGAATTTAAATAATCGATAATACATAACCAGACATATGGTTTATTTTCCTTTTGTGCGCTTGACAGTTGACAAGTGATTTCATAAAATTTATTTTTGTTAGTACTTAATTCCCCTTTGATCAGTAGTCCTTTTATTTTACTTCAAATTATTTTTCAGTGCAGGGAGATTCAAAACAAAAGCAGATGGACATCCTATTTGGTTTTATTACGTAAATATTCCTTGATTTAAAAAAGGTAGTTGCCCTGTGCTTGAACATATAATTTCTATCTTGTTGTAGTCCCAATGAAGCCATTCTCATTCAATCCCATTGTTAACTTATTTACATACGATTTGCTTTCAAGACTTGAATTTCTTCGTTATAAGTTTATGATTCAATTTCTAATATCCTCTACTTTCTTTTTTCTAAAAAAATATCATTTTATTTAAGCACAAAACTTTTCATTTACTGGATATGCATTCATGTGCATGTTGTCTTCTTGCTTTTATTTTTGCCATTTTGGTTGATTTACAGCAGGCTACAGGTATATGCATGACCTAAGATGACTACAGTATTACATATAAATTATTTATGCTAATGCTTCCTTTAATTATGTGAACAAAAGGAATTGTTATATATATTGTGTGATAGACAATCTATTTAAGAAAGTTTGACACTGGTGATGATGGCATGATGAGGTAAGGTTTTGGTTTGGTGTCATAACTTGTTGAAGTTTTTCGATTGATGATATGGTTTACCAAAGTTCTTTGATGGCTAAGGGTTTATTTATAGTCGTATTTATACAATTTTCTCTCCATTTTAGGGAGGCTCCTTTGGACTTTTATTTAGCCATTTAATCGTACAATTATAATCTTATTTTTATGTTAATTAGTTTTGAAACTAACAATTAAATCTATTTTTCATGTAGATCACTCCTTACATTGCTGCTAATGGCTTGGTGCAATTTGATTTCTCAAGTACATGGAGATATGGCTTAAATGTCAAAATATTAGATGTTATTTGGCAATAATGTACCTACACTTGTTATTTACTTCAACTTTCAATTTTATTTTTGCTATATTTACATTTTTTTTATACATTAGACAATTTTATTTTTGTATTTATTCTTTTTCACATACTATTATTTAAATAGTGATTGTAGTTTATAAAAAAATTATATAATATTAATAATAATATAAAAATAGTTTTTATTAAACAATTATTTTTATGATTTGGTTATTTGTGGTAATATTTGTTAGTTTTGGTTATGGATTAATCCATCGTAACTAGATGTTATAAAATTTGTCACGGGTTTATGTTTGTAGAAAAAAATATTTCATTTAGCTACAAGTATTTATTTTTTGTGGCTAAAATTTTGTTTTAATCCTTTATTTTTGTGGCAAAATATACTTATCCTTTAGTCATATTACAATAGATTATGTGACTAGAAATATTAGTTTTAGTTACAATAGACTTAGTTCCCGTGGCTAAATTAGCTACGCCACTTATAAGTATGTGACTATTTTCAATTCTTTAGTCACATCAATATAAGTCTTGTGGCTATATAAAAAAAATGTCCCGTGGCTATAAATATGATTTGTAATCACAACACATGGATCTTGTAGCTATAAATATTTATTTTAGTCACAACACATATAAATCCTGTAACTAAACTTTAGCTACGCCACTTCTAACAACGCATGTGACGGGATAAATATTTTGTAGCAAAAGCATTTAGTCACAAAAATTTTACTTTTAGCCACAATTTTTTTTGTGACTGTAGATAAGTATTGTTGTAGTGAATATTCACCGACCCCACTTCTCCAACACATCCATTATGCTTCCAACACATCCATTATTGTTTCCAACTCACCCACTAATACTACCAACTAATCCACCATTAAATTATCCCATGAACATTCCTTTTCTGCCCTATAAATAGAGGGGCATTTCTTCAATATTAACATCACACAAAAACAAGTGATCAAAGAGTGAGTTAAGAGAGTTTTTGTAGAGAGAAAATATGAGAGTTTGAGAGGATTGGTTTTTTGTAGTTGAGTGAGCTTGTCTCATCCTGTAATTCTATTTCTGATTATTAATAGAAGAGTTTTCCAATCCTAACAAGTGGTATCAGAGCCAAGTTGAGCTCTATAATTTTTTTTTTCTCTCCAAAAACTCATAGACCAAAATTCATGTTTTCCAATTTTACTCAAACGTGAAATTTGATCACACCACTGGGTCGGGCTCGAAGAGAGGAGGAATTTGCAATTTTCGGGAGGAAAAACGACCTCCGGACGACGCCGCACGCGCCAACACGTGTTGGTGCGTCAAAAGCCAAGCTGCTCCATGCGCACCACGCACCGCACGTGCCTACTGGAGGTTGAAGACGACCACGTCAGCCTGCCACGTTATCAACCACGTCAGCTTTTCTGCCACGTCAGCTGCCACATCATCATGCCATGTCAGCTTGAGGTCAGCTCCTCATTCACTGACACGTGGCAATCTCTGCTTCTGCCATGTGCCCAGAACAGGAGCCCACTGGTTTGAACCAATCTGGTTCGGTTCAATGTGTTTTGGAGGTCCGGTTCAGCTCTTTCCAGGCCGGTTTTCGAAGAAGTCAGACCGGTTCCTACCGTTTTCAGTATTTCGGATCCAATCGTGAGCTTGGTTTTGCCTAATTTTTCTTCCACAATCCAGTACAAGCAAATTTGAGGCATTTTTTCATGGAATCTTTAAGCGCGGATACGATGATCCGGCTTATGCCCACAAATTATAATATGTGGAAGCCAAGGATGGAAGATTTGCTGATCCTAAAGGATTTAGCAGAGCTTTTAGAAACCAAAGGCGTCAAACAGACACAAAAATGGAAGAAGTCTGGACGAGAATAAATAAGAAAACTGTGGCACTAATCAGACAATGGATTGACCACAGTGTTTTTCATCATGTCTCTCAAGAAACAGACGCATGTAAACTCTGTGAGAAGCTAGAGAATATGTATCAAGCAAAGACGGCCCGTAATAAAACGCTGTTGATGATAAGATTAGTAAACCACAAGTTGTATGGTGGTACTTCTGTAACAGAACACCTAAGTCAATTTCAGGATCTTGTGAATCAGCTCGGTGCAGCTGAATGGATTCTCAAAGATGAGGAGCAGGCCATATTGCTGTTGAGTTCTCTACCTAATAGCTGGGAGACGCTTGTTATTACTCTCGGTAATTCTGCCCCCGATGGCAAGGTAACAATGCAAATGGTTACAAATGCCTTAATAAATGAGGAAGCCCGTAGAAAAGAAGTCGGGACTGATCAGTCATATGCCCTTTTTTATGAAAGTAATGAAAGAGGGGGAGGCAGAAATGGAGGTAGGAATAAAGGTCAAGGCCGAGGAAGAGGAAAAAGTCGAGACTACGATCCGAAGACTGTCAATGAAGACATGGATCAAGATGATGGCATTATTAAATGCTACCATTGTGGCAAGAGAGGCCACAAAAGAAGAGATTGTCGGAAGTTCCTGAGAGAGATATTGTGTTCTTCTGGTTCATTAATGTCACACTTCATCATGAATTGTTCAAATTCCGCAGCATAATTCTCAACTGATAAATCACGTTGTTGAAGGTTGTGAAGTTTGATGAAGATATCTTGTCGATAGTAATCAGGTAGATACTTGCATTGAAGTTCTTTTTTAATTGTCTCCCAGGTTGTGATCTTACTTCTTCCTTCACGTTCTCGCTTGTGCTTAAGATTCTCCCACCATACTGAAGCATTTTTCTTAAGCTTGATGGCAATAAGTTTAACTTTGCGATGGTCTGGAATGTCTTTATAGTCAAAGGCTCGCGATACAGTATGTAGCCATTCGATAAAATTGTCTGGATTTAATTGTCCTTCAAAATCAGGTATGTCCACTTTCACTCCATGATCTCGGTCTTGGTTTCTCCTTTGATGTGCTCGCGGTCGCCGTTTGGCTCCTTCTCCAGATGATTCACTTGGTAGATTGTGGAAAGGATTAATCTCTGCTTTTAGATCATCTTCTGATTCATGAACTTGTTCTCTTCTTTGCTCGTACTGCTCAAGTCGTAATTGAAGTTGTTGAATTTGCTGTTGTAATTCTTCTATGGTGACATCTTGAACAGGTCTTTGGCGATTTCGTCTGGGTAGCATTTTTTTTATCTCACACTTTTTTTTAATATCTCAATTCTTTTTTTTAAATAAAACTTACAACCAAAAGTAAAAAATAGAAAATGAAGAAGTACAACAATCAAGAGATTTAAAAAAAAAAAGACACTAAAGAGTACAACATGGTACAAAATTAATATTGGGTGTAGAAATATGAGGTGTAGATTTTTTTTTTAAAAAAAATAAATAACAGGATAGATAATTGATAGGTTGATACCTTGCAACTAGAATCCACAGGAAGATCGAGGTGCTCTGATACCAAGTTGACACCGTTGCAGTGCCGGGATTAATATTTTGTTGATTGTGGTAGAATCAAAGACTCTTCTACGATGAATATTAGACTTGAATCACCACCTTGGAGAAGTCAATCCAAGGATACAAATACTCTCAAAATTTAAGAATAAATTCAAGAGTAGGAAAATAATATTCTAAAAGAAGAATTGAAATTTTTTTTTATGAAAATCAAGTCTGAATCAAATGTTTACAAACCTGAGCCTATTTATAGGCATTAGCACAAAAATAATACAATTCTTAAGGTAGAAAAACAACAAGAAACTAGGCTGCAACATGTACAGTGATTCATTCATATGGTTGGCCCATATTGTTGATGTGATAAGGACAAAAACAAAAGGTGGCATTGATTTCTCGTATTTAGAAAAGGAATGGGTTTACCTCACTGCCATGTATAATGAAAAATCAAGCCCATTATTTTGTTGACTACATTCATTGTGAATGAATAGATGAACGTGAAGGCCATTCCACATTTTGGCTTTTACTTATGATATAAATATGTAGGGGAATGGAACTTTTGGCTTTATGTATAGAATGGAACTTTTGGCTTCATATGTGTAAGATGGGACACTCCTGTGTCATATTATAATGATCTGTTGAGGGATCTGGTTTTTCCAATATTTTTTTCCGATTTGAAGGTGCGTTGCTTGATTGACGACCATGAAAATCTTTAGATTCATTGATTAAACTATGGTTAGTGGGTGGTTTTTATTTATTTTTTGATTAAAGAAGATATCAATTCTGATTTTTGTGCTCTAGCTGATGATCTTTAAAATTTATTATTAATGTGGTTCTATTTTCTATTCGATTTTAATGGCCATGAAATTAAGACAAAAAAGAAAAAGAAAGAAAAGAAGCCTCTAGTTTGAATGATTAAGTTGGTTCTCCTTCTCTGCAATTCTCCTACTTTTTGGGATTCTTCAAAACACATATTGTCATGGAGATCATCCTCTTTCAAGAATTGCTATACACAATCTTGCTTATATTAAAGCCTCTCCACTTCTTGGAGTAAAGGCAAGTAATTTATTGGTGGTGTTGTTTACTTGGAATTTAATAAATTCATGGAATTTTATTCTTTTGACAAATAGTACTGTAGGGTAAGGTAGTAAATATTATATTTCATTTTTAATTAAATGTATTTATTCAATAATATTTCTAAATTATCTCTACTAATGTCTGAGACAATAATATTTATTATTATTCTTTCACCTATCTCTTCATCTATTGCTGAGAATCTGACTTTTATCAAAGATTCCTAGTCAAATCCACGGATTCTAAGGGGTTCTTTCCAAAACTAGTTATTTATGAATATTAAAAGTTTCTAACAAATTTATTCCTGCAACCCCGCTTTATCCGGTGGCATACCGGCCGAAATGCTGGTGTATAAACCCACGAGTTGCGTTGCCTAAAACTCTACAGAAAATGCGATTTCAATTCGTTTCTAGCCTGTTTCATCAACTCTGCCACCTGAACTTGACACAACCCAATTGTATATAAAGATACCCAATTAAACCCATTTATTTAGTTTTAAAAAATCCAAAATCCTTGTTATGTATCATTATTAGCGGATAATGAGTAACAAACTTTCCTAATTGTAAAGAAACTAACAAGCCAATTAGGGCGTAACATGCTGGTTATCCTACTTACTATGGAGATTGTAGGATATGGAGATTTCGGTTTCGATTTCTACCGAATACATTGTCAGCACCTATTTGGTGCAAAGGAGAGGGCTACTCTTATTGTGTAGTCCATGATGTTATCTGATACGTCAGTGGCATACTTTATATTAAAAAATGAAACTCGCAAAATCTTATTATTTTAGGGTTTATTTGAAACTAAGAAAGCAAATTCTGAAAAAAATAAATAAATTATGGCCACTGCTACCATTTTCTTTTTTTTTTTTAAGGAGAGAAAAGAAGATGAAATGTTAATTTGGACATCTAAAACTAAATAAATGAGAATTAATTAAGTAAACTCACACATCATTAACTAAAAATGAGATATAAGGAATTTGAATTAAAATACAAAGACAAAAAGATCTATTTTTTAAACTGGAAGAATAAAATAATCTAATTAGCCAAATGTTAGGGATAATTTTGATTTTTTCAAAAAAAAAAACAAAAAAGTTGTTTGAAATATCTTCACTAATTAGGCTAAAATTAAGTGGGTCGTTGAAATAAATTTAAACCCTTTTTAGCTTAAGAGCATCAAAAGCTTCTTTTTTTTTTTTTTCTTTTAGTCAATTTTATATAAGTAGCTGGATGTTGCCTTTTTTTTTTTTTTTTTTGAGTGTTGTTTAAAATAAAAAAAGAGAAAAAAACAAACAACATGCTAAACAATGGGTGTCACTGAGCACAAATTGATGAAACTAACTTAAAATAAATATTTTTCAGTCAAAAAAAAACTTACAATAAATATTTCAACTTATAAGTAGGCAGCTGAAATGTTTCTAAAAGTTTGTATTTAACTTATATGCAAAGTGAAAATAATTAGAAAATATCTACTTATTTTTAACAATTTTTTTTTTCTTTTGAGAAGAATTTATAACAACTTAAGTTACGGTTTAAGTAAATAAAATACCAAGGTACTTTTTAGTTATAACTCTTATGTGCCACTATCACTATGCCACTAAATTTCTTTAATAATTTTAACTATTTATAAATTGAAACAAACACTTATTAGTTATTGATTTTTAGATTTAAAGAAACACTTTTATCATTTATTTTCAACTATTATTTAATCAGGGGTAATTCACCACGTACAAGTGAGTCAAAAGAAAAATAAAGAAGAGTATTATTCTACAAAATAAAATATGGTAGTCCAAGCCATAGATAACACTTCAAGTCTTGTGATGCCGGATCCACTTGGAGATCATCCTTCGAAGTTTGACCGAAAGCCACCCTTTGCATTCCACAAAAAAGTTGAGGTTAATCAAAACTGAATTGTTATAATATATTCTAAATAAAAGGGCAACAGAATGTACATCACAAACCAAGTCTTTTAGTTGATTCAACTTTCGGTACCTGGTTTAAGTCATACATTCCATCGTTGGCGAATTAAATAAAATATAGTAGATAACAAATGTGTACTTACGGATGGATCCTCTAAGTATCGAAAAAGGTATAATAACAACATTAAGCCTCCCTAAGAGCTTAAATGCTGTACTAATGTCCGGCTTGCTACCTTCTCCGGTGACAGTGAATTTGTCTAATATTCTTTGTACATAGGAGTCCCGTGCCAGCTTAAAGAGAGTAAACAAAGCAAAGATGACGAAGCTGAAGCCAATTATACTAGTGGCAACTGCGAGTCCTGATGAATGTGCTAAAACTGCGTAAGTGCCAGTAACAAATGCAATTACTACAATTGCTACCATAGCACCCACAATAAACCAAAAAGCATATTTTATTAACCATAGGTACCGGTATTTGTACCCTACTAATGCTATCATAAGATGGATAAACACAGAAGAGATAGATAAAACCATAGCTATGGCATCCCATACAACAAATGCTCTAAAAGCAGCATTTCTACTTAGTATTGGAGTTCCTGCATCATTTCCATCAGTTTTGTAACCTCCCGGTAAGGTGAATGCTGCTGCAAAAGTTACAGTCGCTACCAGTGTTGCTGCAACTATATGAGAATCTTTTGCTTTTTCTAGTTCAGGTATTTCTTTTTCTGGCCAAATAATTTTGGAAATTTCCCGAATGCGATTCTTACCAAATGACCCATTACCAAGATCTTCCATCCATCCCAAACAATCATTCTGCAATCATTAGTCATCATTGAGAAATTAATGATGTCAATTGAAAAATATGATTTAAGTCAGATAACTTTTACCTTCTTTTCAGAGGTTAAATCTTCCAACAACGCATAATGTAACATGAATCGATGTTCAACCCAACTCTTAGGAAATAAGTCAAGAGGTAAATTTCCATCACGAGAAACAAAAAGTAGCTGCAATGGTGTGCACCCTTTCTCATCTTTCCCATATAAGAGATGGAAAACGGATGGAAGTTTGAGGATTTCTTTTAGTAATTCATCACATCTGCTAATAACAGTATAATGAAGAACATTCCTGCCTTTATTGTCAACCAGTTCGCAACAGTCCACACATTTACATATTATCATATTAGTTATGGCTTTTTGACCTCTAATATGAAGAGCTGTCATTTTTCTGTCTTTATCACGAATATAGGCTATAGATTTATCTTTATCTAGCAAAATCCGCACTTTTTCCTCATACCCTTTGTATGCGGCATAGTGAAGTGGAGTCCATCCATTTTCATCTGATTCTCTTACCAAACTACCCCTTTTCTCTATAAGTTTCTCCATACACACTGATAAAAAATATCATATAAGTTTATCTATAAAAAGTACATATGCACATAATAAAGGAAATTACAAAATAATAATTGCATAAGAAGCCGTCTTCCATTCTATATAACTAATTATATACTTTCATTTATGTTTCTAATATATCATATAACTTGCATTGTGTAATGAAAGGGATAGTAGATTGTCCAGTGAGATATAGTTGAAGGTGTTTGTTTGGTCTATTAGGCTTTTCTATTGAAAAAAAAAATATATATTATTTTTTAGGATAAAGACATTAATCAACTTACCATTAGGGCAGATAAAAACTGCGGCATGCAAAGCTGTTTCCCCATTAGGGCCACTATAATCGATTGATTTGCGGGAGTTCAAGATTTCAGTAACTTTTTCAATTGGGCCTGTTTCAATAGCCAAGTAAAGTGGAGGTTTTCCTTGGACATTAGGCGAATGCATGTACTGAGCATCTTCATTGGCCAATATTTCTTTCACAATATCAGCACTAGAACATCGAGCAGCCTCATGCAAAGCTGTGTCTTCGTTCTTGTTTGACATTCTCAGCATCGACCTCACTCTCCCTTCTTCTCCTCTACTCTCTAAATCTTTCTCACCTTCAGCGGATTTCGCAAAATTGATAAGAGTTTTTGTTGCATCAAACTGACTGAGCCTTGCTGCAATATGCAAAGGGGTATCGCCATTATTGTTGGTCTGTAATAACAATGAGGGACACAAGCGAAGTATCTTTTCTACAAACTCAGAAGATCTTTTACTTGGAGAATTAAGATAGATGTGCAAAATTGTGTTTTTGGTTTGAGTAAGGAGTTGATCAAGTGGGTGTGGATAACGCTTGAACTTGTCAAATATGCCTTCTGATGCTGCCTCGTGTAACTTAGAGTCAATGGATGTATGTAACTTCTCCATTGTTATTTGTTTACAGAATCTGAAACCTTGACCTCACCTGAAATTAATTATCTTTATAATTAATTAAGAAGAAAAAGACAACGATCATAATGCTGTTCTCATCATTGACTAATTCATCTAATTCTAATATAGTATACTTATTTATTTTGTTAAGGGAGTATTATTTTTCGTTTTGGTCTATGAGATTTGTTAATTAGACTCTCCCATGTCACAAATTTTCCACATTAGGGTTCTTCAAATTCATCCTCTTTTCTTTAAAATAGACAAAACCTATGGTAGCTCTACCACTTACCATATAGTATTACAGTATTAATAGAATTCATATAGAATTGCATTTCTCAAACTGCTCTTTCTTTATTTTTTGTTATTATTCAATAAATAATAATTATCCATATTAGTTACAAATTTCTCCGGAATGAACTAAATAATTGTGAGAACACTTTAGGCAGTTTAGAATACTTTCCACTTATTCTCACATTTATATATACTAGGTTTTTTTGACATACATGTACACTTGTATTTAAGCACTCATTATTTAATTTTGTAGTATTTATAGAACTTTTCATTGAATTGTATTTATTAATTATATGAATATTTAGTTATCAAGATTGAAAAAATAAATATAAATAGTATTAATTGTATTTTTCTGATTTTATGTATTCATTATTTTTAAAATTTATAAATTTCTAAATTCAATATGAATTGAAATAAAAACTATTTGATTTTAAAGTTGAGTTTAAGTAAAAATTGTGATTGTCAATATTTTGTTATACCATTATGTTTGCGATATATTATATTTTATACTTAAAATGAAAATAATTACTTTTAAATAAACATTTTTCCTATATAATATAAATTAAAGATAGTTACGGATAAAAATTAATGTAAAATTAAAAATATTCCATTTATACTTTTTTCTCTCTCAACTCCATGTCTTCCAAACACAAGTTTTGGGCTGTTATTGGCTTTTTTAGCTTATGGTGGTTCCTCCAATCTTCATTTGTTTATTTTTAAGAAAATAATTGAAGATCTATTAAAATTTTTATTTATTTATTTATTTAGTTTCTCTTTTTAATATGAGTTTTTATACTCATTTCTAGACGAGTGTTATCAAATCTTTCTCCATGGAAGTTTGATATCTGTAATGGAAGTTTAGTTCTTTTCTTGTATAGAAAAGACGATGGTAAAAAGTTTATGTTTAAATTTTTGGCCATCAGACTTATTTAAAGAATAAAAAGTGTCATTTGGTAATACTCTTGGTGTCCCTACCCTGAGCTTTCTAGGGTTTGTCGTTTTCTACCTCTTAGGGGTTCGTTATTTCGCTTTCTGTGTGTGTGACGGCGTGTTTGTTTCTTTCTCTCTTTGTTTTGTCTTTTTCTGGCCTTAATAATTTTCTTATTCTATTGTATTGCTGCCTCTGGTGTCGTTGGGAAATTGGTGGGATGGCGAATGAAGAAGAGGTCGTATATGCTTGCCAAAATTTATCGATTGAGGATGAGGAGGCTGTGATTAGACCTGAGGCTGTAGAGCAACCAGATTTTGATCTTAGATGGAGTTTGGTGGGGAGTTTCCTAACAGATCGTGAAATCAATAGTATGGGTATGAAAGTGACTCTTTCTAAACTCTGGAAACCGGTCGATGGGGTCAACATTGTCGACCTCGAAAATAATAGATTCCTATTTCAATTTAACCATGCTTTTGACATAGATCCCGTGCTCAAGGTGCCTCCATGGAATTTCGACAACAGGCTATTGGTTTTCAAGCGAGTTTATAATATGGGGGAGTTGTTAACAGTTACTCTCCATACAGCGGAATTTTGGGTCCAGCTTCATGGCATCCCAATTGGTTTTCGGACTAAAAGGGTTGTGAGAACTTTGAGTAAGGTGGTGGGGGAGGTTGTTGCAGTGGATGAACATGATTATCTGGGGCCTTACAAGGGTTTCCTACGTGCTATAGTTTCTCTGGACGTGCGGCAACCGCTGAAAAGAAGAGTAAAATTAGGAATGACAGATGACACATGGGTCTAGGTGTCTTTCAAGTATGAAAAGCTCCCTGCTTTCTGTTTCTATTGTGGTAGGTTAGGTCATATGGACAACAGCTGTGCAACGTATAGGGATTTGAATTATACGAGTGTTGTCAAGCTTTATGGACCTGAGTTAAAGGCAGTGCCGAGGAGGATTTTGCAAAATCAGTCTTGTTGGTTAGGTACAGGGCCTCGTTTGGTACAAATGGGTGTTGTTGGAAGTAGTGGTAGAGGAGGTAATGGAGGTTTTGTTGATTTGTTGCAGACACAAGAAGTGAGGGCTCGATCTTTGCAAACTGAACATAATGTGGTTAATGTTACTGATCTGAAAAGGAAGAGATTGTTGGTGGGGGATAGTAGTGTGGGGGATGTGGTTATGGAGAATGTGAGTAATTCGACAACCTTGTTATCGGCCGGCCTTGATGAGGCCCGTCGGCAGCCATGAATTGCATAAGTTGGAATTGTCGGGGTTTGGCCAACCCTGACAAGGTGTTGGAGTTGCAAGAACTTGTGCAACTATATAGGCCTCAGGTCGTTTTTCTAATGGAAACGAAGATGTCTCGGTTGGAAGTGGATGGTTTGAAACGAAGGTTGGGTTTTCGGAATGTTTTTTCAGTAGAAGGGGTCAGAAGGGGAGGCGGTATTGCTTTTATATGGGGGGTTGATATCCATATTTCATTATCTAAATATGGATCAAATTTCATTAATGTTTATGTTCATGATAGCGTGGTTGGTAGGTGGAGGTTGACCGGTTTTTATGGTTTTCCTGAAAGAGCTAGGAGGCGTCGATCATGGCAGTGTTTGAAGGATATTTATAGGATTGCTGGGGGGCCGTGGTGTATTATGGGTGACTTTAATGATATGCTCTATGAAGGAGAGAAGGTGGGTGGTAGACGTCAGCCATGTGCTTTATTGGAAGGTTTTAATGAGGCAGTGACTTATTGTAACCTTCTAAAGGTTCCTATGGAAGGTTACCCGTTTACTTGGACACGATTTTTAAATAGGACAGTTTAGATGGAGGAGAAATTGGATAGAGCAATGGCTAACTATGATTGGTTCTCTTTATTCCCAGCAGCTTCGGTCCTTAATGTCCATTCTTCCTTGTCGGACCATAGTGTGTTAATCCTTCGATTGACTACTGCTGCGCGTGTTTGCCCTCGAAGATTTCGATATGAGAATGTGTGGGGTAAGGAACCGGAATGTCTTAAAGTGATTCAACGGGTTTGGGATGGTGAAGGAGGGACGAATTTTCTTCAGAAGTTATCTTCTTGAGGAAGGAATTGGGGTGTTGGGGGTTTCAACATAAAAATAAGTATAAGATGCGGTTAAGGGGTGTTAGGTAGCAAATATCAGCTCTTCGGGGTTGTAAAGATGAGCGTTCGATTCAAGAATTGAGGGAGGCGAACTATGATCTTAATAATATTTGTTGGGAACAAGAAACGTATTGGAGGCAGCGGTCTAAGCAGCTATGGTTGAAGGAGGGGGATTCTAATTCCCATTTTTTCCATCAATCTGCAACTTATAGGCAGAAAAAGAATAATTTTCGAAATTTAAGAGGGGAGGATGGTGTATGGAGAGGTTGGGATTCTGGGCTGGTGGATTTAATTCAAAATTATTATACCACCTTGTTTCAGTCGAATGGTTGTGTGTTGGGGAATGTAGTTGATTCTATACAGTCAAGAATTTCTATGGATCAAGCTGATTTTTTGATACAACCTTATACGGGTGATGAGGTAAAGAGGGCTGTATTTTCAATGCACCCGGACAAGTCCCCGGGGCAGGATGGTTTCAATCCGGGATTTTATCAGAAGTTTTGGCATGTTATTGGTGCAGAGGTGTCTGATTTCTGTGTGGGTTGTCTGAACTCGGGTTCTTTTCCTCAGGACCTCAACCTTACTAATGTGGTTCTGGTACCGAAGAAGAATAATCCTGAGTATGTGGGGGATTTAAGGCCAATTGCACTTTGTAATATGATTATGAAGATCATGACCAAAGCAATAGCTAATAGGTTGAAATTAGTGCTTCATTCTGTGATTTTGGAGAACCAGAGTGCTTTTGTGCCTAATCGGTCTATTATGGATAATGTGATGATAGCTTTTGAGTTAGGTCATTTTTTGAAGGCAAAGCGTTCAGGGAGGGATGGGTGGACGGCGTTGAAGGTGGACATGTCTAAAGCCTATGATTGGATAGAGTGGCCTTATTTGGAGGCGGTGTTGACTAAGATGGGTTTTCCTCAGAGGTTCGTAACCTTGATCTTGCAGTGTGTAGGATCGGTTTAGTATCAAATACAACATACTGGTGGGCAATTTACAAAGTTTTCACCTCACAGAGGCCTTCGTCAGGGAGATCCTTTATCCCCTTACTTGTTTATTTTGTGTATGGAAGGCTTGTCGGGGTTAATTTGTAAGGAGGAGGCGACTGGCTCTCTACATGGATGTGAAATTAGATCGAATGCTCCAATTATTTCACACTTATTTTTTGCAGATGACAATTACTTTTTTTTCAAAGCTGATGTTATTGAAGCCCATGTTATGAAGGATATCTTCTCCAGCTATGAGATGGCATCGGGTCAGTGCATTAATTTCTCTAAATCCTCTATTGTCTTTAGTCCGAATGTGAATAGGGATAAATGTGCATGTATTTCTAAAATCTTGGGTGTGGGTGAGATTGGCTTTGTGGGTAATTATCTGGGTTTGCCTTCTTATGTTGGCCGAAAAAAAGTGGAGATTTTTGAGTTTCTCTTGGATAGACTACGTAGGAAGATCAAGGGTGGAGAGCTCGGAAGTTGTCACAAGCTGGTAAGGCTGTTGTTATTAAATCTGTGGCTCAATTGATGGCAAATTATGTGATGAGTGTATTTCTGCTTCCTATGTCTATTTGTCAAAAAATGGAACAGATGTTAAATGATTTTTGGTGGGGAAGTGGGATTAAATGGAGAGCTTGTGAATACTTGTGTTATAGAAGGGAATGGGGCGGTCTTAATTTTAGGAGCCTTCATGAGTTCAATCTTGCTCTGCTTTCTAAGCAATCGTGGAAATTGATGGAAAATCCTGATTGTTTAGTGGCACGTCTCTACCGAGCAAGGTATTATCCTAATGATGTTTTCTTGAATGATGATAAAGGATCCTCTCCGAGTTTCATTTGGTCAAGTCTGCTTGCTACGAAATCTATTATTCAACAGGGTAGTTTTTATCGTGTAGGAGATGGTCGTGATATTGGTATTTGGAAGCAGAAGTGGCTGCCAACGGTGTCGAGAGTTCCAAGTACAGCACCTGTAAGTCTGGATATTGGTAATGCGGTAGTGGCTGGTTTGCTTCAGGTGGACGGTGAGATGAAGAGGTGGGATGTGGATATTCTTCAAGATCTATTCAGTGAGCAAGACTGTCGATTAATTATGGGGATTCCTTTATCTATGCATAGAATTGATGATAAACTCATTTGGAAATTTCATAATAAAGGTAAATTTACTGTTAAATCAGCTTATTATAAATTAATGGAGGGGAGGACTCAGCCAAGTACTGTGGTATAACAATATCCATGGCGGTCTATATGGAGTTTGAAGATTCCAAATAAGTTTAAGTTTTTTCTCTGGAACGTTTGTCTTAATGTGCTTCCGTCAAAGTCTAATTTGAGTAATAAAAGGGTGGATATTGATATGGTGTGCCCCAAGTGTCATTTGGTTGAGGAAACTTCATTCCATTGTTTGGTGGATTGTGTGTTTGCTAGACAGGTTTGGCATGCTTCTCCGTTAGGGGCTGATTTCTTGAGTCTAGCTACAGATATGGCGGGATGGTGGACTGAAGTGGTGCAGCTATTGGGTATGGAGATGGCGGGTGTGGTGGTAGGTATTGCGTGGTTTTTGTGGTATGCCCGGAATCAGTTGGTGTGGCATAATAAAACCTTTTCACCCTTGGAAATTGTTGGGAATGGCTCACGTATGGTTTCAGATTGGAGGCAAGCCCAGGAGAATGTAGCACCTAATTCATTTTCTTTCCGGGATCGATGGCAACCAGTAAGTGAGGGATGGAGCTGCAACTTTGATGCTGCGGTGGATGTACATAGGAATTTGGTGGGTTTTGGTTATGTAGTCAAAGATGCAGCTGGAAATTTTGTCAGTGCTCGTTCCCCTTATTGTCGAGGCTCGGTTGAACCAGCTATGGCGGAAGCTATGTCTTGCAGGGAAGCTTTGAGTTGGCTAAAGTCCTTCTCTAATTCAATTACAATTGAGGGGGATTCTCTTTTGGTTATTCAGGCACTTCGAGGTCAGTTTGTGGATGATTGTTCGGCTTTTGGTTTGATAATTGAGGACTGTCAACATTTGGTTTCTTCTTTTACCAAATGTTCCTTTTCGTTTGTTCGTCGTAGTGCTAATAGGGTGGCTCACTCATTAACTGCATTAGGCCTTCAGTCCACAGCTACTTCTATTTTTGTTAATGTTCTCCCCCAATGTATTGTTAACTTGCTTCAGCAAGATCTGAATTAATGATTATCAATCTATTTTTCATTCAAAAAAAAAAAATAAAAAGTGTCAATTTGTGGTTATAAATACCACTAAGTGGAGTACACGATGATATAGATAATTTTTTTGTCAGAAAATAATTTATTTATTTATGAATATAAATTTAAATAGTATTTTTTTAATAGAATATAAATATAAATTAAAATTAAAATAGTATTCTGCAATATAGGATTTGAATTTATTGTTGTTTTAATATATTTTATGACAATAAAATATGGTATAGAATATGATTATGAATGTAAATTAAAATAAAATTATTTTTTTAATAAAATAAAATTGTGAATATAAATTAAAATAGCATTCAATATTATAAATATATATGGATTAAAATAGTATTATCTAATATAATATAATTTGAATTTATTTTTATTTTATTATAATTTAAACGTTAATAAAATAAGATGAAAGAGTTTATTACCTAGGTCCAACACTATTATCAGGATTCCAAGAGATACATCCTTCCTAAATTCACCTTTCTTGAAGACTCTCCAGTAAGTGGCAACATCAATAGTACCTATTGGATCATAATTCAAAATATAAAACAGCCTCAGTTGCTGAGAAAATATTTAGAAATTTTACATGAAATTGAGGAACGTTAGTTTTGAGTAAACATACCTTCAAACGGTTTCTATAAACCACAACGAATACAAGTTATGGGTATTTATAATCCACAATTGAGAATTTTAATTTCTTGGATTGAAAGCAAACTAACACTTAAAGAATGATACCCTGCACCACTTTATCTATGATATTCCATCTACTATTACAACAGGCAAAGCAATCTCTATTACACCGCTTTAATGTAAATTCTATTTCGACCCAAAAGAAAGGAATAAAATAATGAAGTTATCGTGTACTTATTCTAGAGAATTCATTTTTTTTAATCAGCAAGCAAATTAAGTAAAGTTAAATAATAAGATTAAAACTCATTTAAAGCACTATCAACAAGATTCCAACATGTCCTCATAGGAGTATGTATTACTTTAATCATATGAACTAGAACTATCATTTGCTATTATCAAGGATGGAGGGAGGGAAGGTGCACAGTGCAATGGCCCCTCCGAACTCTTATAGCACCCTTTAATACAAAAAAAAATTATAGTCAACTACAAGTGTTTTTGTTTTTGTTTTTTTTTTAAATGCTATTTGGATTTTTTTGGTTTCAATACATAATAAAACATTTTTTATTATTATTATATTATTCCATATATGTAATTTCACAATTTTAAATGAATTTTAATTTAATTTATTTTAATTGGCTATTGAATTTGCAATTTTTGTTTAATGCTTTAATGCAAAAATTTTTATTTAGTAATTGATTAAAATTCTTTATAATGTAATCTGATCAGCGTAAGATTATGTTTTCAAATCAAGAGACGGCTAAACACAATATTATACTTAGTCATGGAAGTGTTAAATTAGCTTGCAAACATCCTTCAGGTTTATGACAAAAAGAGTGATATAAAAATAATTGACAAAAGTAAGTTTAAATTGAAACTATTTATAAAAATGGTATAGTTGAGGATTTGAAATTACAAATCCGCTAATGTTTTATTAAATAATGAATCCACTCACTACGGTAACAGATTTCTTGGAAAAAATTGAAAATAAAAAATTATGTCTCTTCGAAAAGAATATATATATATATTAAATTCTCCACAAATTAACCATGGTTTAGTGGGAAGGATATTTTAGTGCAAAATAAATTATTGACTCACTATGTAGGGTTTGGATAAGTGTGTGAATAGTGAATTACTCTAAAATTTCTTCCATGAGAGGAGGATTTAATAAAAATTCTTCATACTCACCAAAAAAAATAAAATTTGTGAATTGTCATTCAAAAATAAATATTCTTTCTTCTCTCTCTTTTTTTTTCTTTTTTCACACTCGTAAAATTTACTAATTATCACTACCAATATTGTCAAAATATAACGTAATTGTATCTAAAATAACACATGCAAATAATTTTTTTATACCAAGACAACACAATCATTTACATTTTTTGACCTTTTAATAAAATTCTTTTATTTTCACTTACAAATAAGTATAATTACATTAATAGAAACTTACCTCTCCCTTGTCATTCCAATAATTTATAAGCCTCCCTAATTGTATTGCACCAAATAAAATAGAGAACCTACAATTACACAATAATTATCTTATTAATATTTTTTTCCTATTTCCCCACCACTGATTAGAAATATTTATATTATTAATTTTTAAAACTGAAAAACATACTTGGTTTTAATTTTTCCTCACTTACCTCTCCCTTGTCATTCCAATAATTCCTACAATTACACAAGTGTTTTTAAAAAAAAATATCCACTTGCCTGTTGAAGAAGTCTCTTCATCATTTCGAAAATAAATAAATGAAATACTCTTTCCGAAATGAAATTGTTACACCAACTTTTTTCTCTTTTTTACTTTGGTAGAAAACTTCTCTCTTTTTGCAATTGAAATGTTGTTGTTCCTACTAATTTTTCTTCTTTTATAGACTATTCAAGTACTTTATATAATTTTTTCTATAAGAAGAAAGAATATATATTTTTGAAATGACAATTCACAAATTTTGTTTCCGTGTAAGTGTGAAGAATTTTCATTGAATCATCTTCTCATGGAAGATATTTTAGAGTATCTTATTATTTATCACGACCCAAATCCGGGACCGAGACCGGCGTGCAACCAGACCAAAGTCTGATTACACAAGCCTTTAAAAATAAATAACTAAATGCAAAATTACTTAAAAATCACTAACTAAAAATTTATTTTTAATTTACAAATGCAAACTGAAACAATATTTTTTTTTTACAATTCGAAAATCATTTTAGAATGCTTGGCTAAAAAAAAAAGATTTGATCCTCTACGTAGCGGAATAACGGAAAGCTGCAAAACAATTTATATGGGTGTAAGCATTATATATAAATGCTTAGTAAGTTCATGTGAGGCAGAGAAACGCCACTACAATTAATATTCACATTCACGAAAAAATCTCAATATCAAACAATACAATCATAATGGTGTATCAGGGTCACTAATCGCTAAATACTACATCCCTTATATAGTCTCTTTATCTCATCCACGACAGTCAATATCAATCTCAATGAACAATGGTAAGGTCCCTTGGCAACTAAGAGGGGGGTGAATTAGTTGACTAATAAAAATTTTGGTTTAAGTGCGGAATATGGTGGATTGAAACTTTGATGGAAGTTTTGGAATATTTAAAGGATAGGTTGATAAACAAGAGATTTATAGTGGTTCGGCTACAACTCAAGCCTACATCCACTTCTCCAATCCTAGAAAGGAATTGGGTTCCAATATTCTTCAATAAGAATACAATGAGGTTTTATGGAAGTTCACCTCAAACTTAGTGTTTATAGTTCATACCAAACTTTACAAGTTGAGTTTATAGATTACTCAACAAACACTCTAGTGTTTAAAGCTCTCACTAAAACTATTGAGTTTAAAGCTCACTCAATGAACTATCTAAAAACTCACAACTAACATGTTGAGTTTATAGCTCACTCAACAAACTAATATACAAAATACATTTTGATTTGAAAAGAATGAGAGTGAAAAGATGAAATGAAGATTGGAATAATAAAGCTCAATGTTGTAGTAGTTTTTCCCAATCTTCTGAAGGCTATTTGAATGGGTATATATACCCAGGAGTGAAAATATAGCCGTTGCTCCATAAAATTGAAGTTTCCTGACTTTCTGCAGACCGT
>CATIWJ010247219.1:0-14463 GCA_949640765.1 Croton laevigatus | reverse complement strand
GACAAGCCTTTATCTTATCCTCGAGTTCTTCTAAAGCCACTAGAGCAAAGAATGTACCTTGTATGAACAGTTTTCCAATTTACTTTACTTAAACTATTCTTTAAAGGTTGTTACGATTTATTAAATGTTTTAAAATATATTTCCATGTCTTATGAACTTCGGTTAAAGCATCCACTGAGCAATAGTTTTGCTCAGCGAGTTTACCTGTTTAAACTCGTAAGTTGAAGAAGCAGCAGTGTAGATAGTTTTGCCAGCCGGTTGATTAGCACAGCAGATTTGTCCTTTTGGTATAGCTTTTGGTTCTTTTGTATGTATTAGTCCGGCATGTACATAATCTATTTAGCGATGTTATGGTTATGTAATTATATTATTTCGGGATAATTGGAATGATTATAATTGTACGAATTTGTATGTATTAGTCGTATCTAGTTAAGTTGTTGTGAATGAATTCTATGGATGATTAAATACTATAAGCAGGTTTACCGACTCGCAAACCAAGCATGGTAACGCTTCTTCTAGACTCATACGTGGGTTTAGAAGGGGAGTTACGCGTGTAACCCTCTTATAGGTCTACTTCAGTAAGCTTATAAGGGGCGTTACATATATGATACAAATATATGTGTTTACATTAAATAAGTATAAAGTACCCACTAAGCATAACGCTTAGAAAGTTTAGTTTCTGCTAAACTTGTAAGTTAAGGAAAGACACAAAGAGAACCAAAATAATCAAATAGAGTCAAGCTCACCAGAAACACTAGAACGGCATATACTACAGACATAAGAGTCAGAAATTAGAACAGACAACAACATAAAGAAGAAAAAAATTTTCTCAGGTAATGTTCTGTATACCAATTCTCATCAGATGTGCTACATATAGCTCAACTAGTAGTAGTCGGGTTAAGGGGTGTTACATCTCCCATCTTCTCTTATTTCTTATTTCTTTTCCATTTTTTTTTTCTAGTAAGGCCTTATTAACACTTGGCCCAATTAAACACCTCTTCCCTTTTTAAACCAAATGGCCATTACTACAATTCCTTCTTATCTCTCCCTATATACAAGGCCCATCTCATCATTCTTTTCTTATCTCTTTTTTTTTAATGAGGCCCAACTTCACAAACTCTTCTTACATCTTAATAGCCCTTATTTTATTCTATGGCCCAATAACATTTAAACCTCATATCTACCTTAACATTCTACTGACAATGGCTCGCTTCTTAATGTCGTCTCCGACGCTCCTATCGAGTCCTAGACATCCAGATGAGATTCCTATATACATCATGGCAACTCTTAATTTATTAGAAATTACACAAGTTGGGATGTGACATGGTAAGCATTTCGTACTAGAAGTGGAGGAAAGAAGTCATGTGCTAACTGAGGATTCATGATGATTTTTGGAAAGAAAACTTTTTTTTTTAGGTAGTAAGAAAATTTTGAAGTTTAAATAGCTTAGTTGTAATTCCTTAATTCATTTAATCATCTGATTTTATAGGCAATTTTTTTAGACTCAATTAATTCAAATTCCTTTTGGATTTGACGTCACTTATCCAAGCTTTATTTCTTATCAGTTTGACTTATTTCCTTTTCAGAGTGCTTATCTATCGCTTAATCATCGACTGAATTCATGATTTACTACTTTTACTTTATATAATTTTTTTGTCCGTTTGACTTTTTCTCATTATTTTATATGTAATTTTCGCGGTTAATAGTTTTTCTTTTGGCATTTTATTTATTAATCATGGATTACATTTACAAATGACGCGGTCTGGGGTCCCTACATCAATAATTAATCTCAGATATTTACTTAATTATTTTCTTTAGATTTATTTGTTTCCAGCAGTTTCATTATTGTTTTCCCATTTCTGTATAATTGTCTTCTATTTTGCTATTTAATTTGCTGGACACAAATCAAATGATAATTTTGTCGTTTATAGTTCACATGTTTTATTTGTCGTCATATTAGAAAGTTATTTAACCACCATATCTAGCCAGAACATAGAGTTAAATATCTTTCCTACATAACAGAATTATTTTATTCATATTTTTACCATATTAATATTGTATTTGCACTTGGGTTAAAAATTTTAAATTCAGTATTTTAATTAAATCCTCGAGATCAAAATACAGGTGCGTCCACCTATACTTGTCTCAAAGAATTAAATGTATTTGGTCTCATATCGGTTACTGCAGATCCCAACATAAGACTGTTTAATTTATTTTATATATTTATTTTCTAAGGTTCAGTATTTTTACTATTTTGACTTTGATTAGGGTATTTGTATACCTTATTTTATTTTTAATTTCCTTTCTAAACTATTTTTCACTTAAGTTTTATTTTATACTTTATTTATTTAATTATTTTTAACTTTTTTTTTCCATGTAGAAAATTTTTATTCCCTCTTTTAATTAATTTAATGTTTTTATAATATCTTAGCTATATTTATTTTATCTTAATTGTTTCTGTTGGTCCCTTGGGGCAACTAAGAGGGGGGTGAATTAGTTGGCTAATAAAAATTTTGGTTAAGTGCGGAATATGGTGGATTAAAACTTTGATGGAAGTTTTGGAAGATAAAAGGATAGGTTGATGAATAAGAGATTTATAGTGGTTCGGCTATAACTTAAGCCTACGTCCACTTCTCCAATCCTAGAAAGGAATTGGGTTCCACTATTCTTCAATAAGAATACAAGAAAGGTTTTTCAAGTTTACCTCAAACTTAGAGTTTATAGCTAACTCCAAACTTTACAATCTTTGAGTTTAAAGCTCACTCAAAAACTATCTAACACTCATAAGTTGAGTTTAAAGATCACTCAACAAACACTCAAAATAAAGATGTTGAGTTTATAGCTTACTCAACAAACTATACAACAAAATACATTTTGAATGATTAAAAGAGTGAAAGATGAAGAGAAGGTTGTTTACAAATGAAGCTCTTGTTCTTAGTAGTTGAATCAACCTTCAAATGGCTATATTGATGGGTATTTATACCCACATGTGAAAATATAGCCGTTGCTCCATAAAGTTGAAGTTTGACAGAAAAAAGTAAGGTGTCTCGTGCGAGACCAACCCAGTCTTATGCGAGACTACTCAGAAGAAATTTTCAACGGCTATATAACGGCTATCTGAATATTTTAATAAACTAGCCGTTGAGCCCGTTTTAAAGCGTCTCGTGCGAGACTCCTTTGGTCTCATGCGAGACTTGGCAGTTATGAAGATCAGACGATTAGTCTCGTGCAAGATGAACTCTACTGGAATGGGTTGAAAGTTGGTCTCATGCGAGACTGATGATGTCTCGTGCGAGACTGATGCTGTCTCGTGCGAGACGAGTTCATTTTCTGAAATTGTGGCTGAAGACTTTTTTATAGCCACAGATCTTAGCTTTCTATAGCCTTTTGAATCATCTCATTTGGACTTATAAATCAAACGTTATGGCCAAAATACTAACAGGTGCGCAGTGCTGAAATTTTGGGCTTCTCGTGAGAAATTGCAATCTGTCTTCAAGAACTTCAATTCTTTTGCAAGTTTAACTTTTCATCTTCACTTGTGATGGTTCATACTTGCTAGAGCTATACTTAAACACTTGAAAATCATTAGTAACTCACAATTTCAAGTAAGTTTGTCAAATATTCAAACCAAGGGATTTTGGCATCCTAAGTCAACATTCCGATCTGCCTATCCCGGAGGAGTTTCGTCGACGTGCCGGTGCCATCAAACTCGCCGGACCCTGAGCTTCGTGGCGGACGGGCGCGTCAGCTCAGTCGGTGGCCGGTGGCTGCGTCGGAGCGGCCGGCAGTCCGCCCTCCCCCTTTTCTCTTTCCTCCTTCTCTTTCTTTCTTTTTCTCTTTTTCTTCCCCGATCTGGTTCTTTTCTTGGTTGCGGTTTGATTCCATTTCTGCTCCTAATTCCATTTTACTCCCCCCTTCTAATTCTTCTACACTCTTCTAAATTATCTTTACTCTACATTTACCATTCTACCCTTTTATCTTCACTATTCTACACACTTCTACCATTATTCTCTATTATTATTTTATACATACTTCCATACACTTCTAATTTTATATATATACCACATATTATTATTATTATTATTAAATATCACAACTTAATATTATAATTATGTTATTACTATTTTTAACCATTCTTTCCGTCCATGACTCTCTATTTCCTTAATTTTTATCTCTAATTATGCTATTATCAGACTTCACTATTACTATTAGATCTTTTGGTGAATTTTAATTATAATATAAACATACCCTTTCCTTAATTTATCTCTTTTATTATCATTAATTACCTTTATCATTACAAGGTATAGTTCTCGATCTTATATTCTTTATTCGAATCCGGGTTTATTACAAACTGTTTTATCTCGTACTTATTTTGACTTTCTTTCTAGATTAATTACATGCTCGCATTTTGTCACCACTCTATTTCTCGTTGACATTCATAATTATTTTTTCCTTTTAAATAAATTTGATTAAAATGTATTCCGTCAATAACATTGGATTCCCGAATACCATCGCGCACGAGACCAGATGACCGAGAGCGAGATGAGCACCAGGAAGACTATCGCGAGCGCGACAACCACACGATGCGTGACGGTCGTGTGCGCGATGAATGCCATGAAATTCTTTTGTTTTTCCACAAGGTAGTCGCGAGCGCGACAACCACACTGAGGCGTGATGGTCGCGAGCGCGACACCTGATCGGGATGTGACACTCTCCCTCTGTTCCATTT
The DNA here is from genome assembly GCA_949640765.1 of Croton laevigatus. NCBI lineage: Eukaryota > Viridiplantae > Streptophyta > Magnoliopsida > Malpighiales > Euphorbiaceae > Croton > Croton laevigatus. The sequence goes on along the minus strand of CATIWJ010247219.1, from coordinate 9,734 downwards.
ATTTGTTCAAATTTTCCATTTTGTATATTCTATTTATATGTAGAAATTTTCTAAAATGGTAAGTTTTAAGTGTAGTGGGAAATGAAGACAGATTATTGAATTAAATGATTGGTGATTTTTTAGGTGTTGAATTAAATAATTGATACTTTGTGAGTTAATGGGGAAGCTTTTTGAGTTAGTGGAGAACACGTAATGAAGAGTTGACAGTGATGCGACAGTAGTTTGATTATGTTTGACTTTTCTTGTAAGAATTGAATTTTAACACTTTTGTCATCAAATACCCAGTTTCGTAATAACTATGGGTTATATATAAAAATTGTGAATAAGTTAAGAGAGATAATTTAAAAATAAAGCCATAAATTTTTCAAACTATGAAAAGTGTGGATTATCAAGATAAAATGTGACCAAATGAAAGTGTGGAGAACTGAATAACTGGCCACAAGTAATTAAAATTGCTTACAACTATAGTAGACAGTGGTAAATAACTGATCACAAGTAAAAGGAAGAAACCTAACAAGCCATCTACTTCAAGAAAACAGAGAAAAACTGATCCAACAGAGGAGTTGGAATCAGATCCAGAGGAGGTTGAAGCTGATAATGATAGTGAAGAACATCGGTCACAAAATGATGAAAGTTCAGGTTTTAAAAACTCAACTTGTGCTAAGTTGTTTGAAACTGTATTTGTGAATGAGAAGCTCCTGTATGAAAAAAAAAAAGTAGAGCAGTTAGGTGTCCCTCTGTTGGATTCGAGTCAGTCCTGGATTATTACGATTATCCTGAAGGGTATTCATTTTCTAAATTTTCCTAAAATGAGCTAGCAAATACTCCTGAAGAGTTTAACCGTGACTTAGTGGGCATTAATATGAAAGCTATCCCAAAACTCCTCTATTTGATTGTGAGTGGTAACATATTACCAAAATCAAGAAGCAAAGATAATGTTACCCTTGAAGAGGCAGTGGTTATGTGACATATTATGAAATACAAATATGTTAATTTTGCCTCCATAATCATAAGGAATATAGCACACAAGCATAGGGCAATGACTTTGTAACACCTCTTAACCCAACTAATTATAGTCAAGCTAAGTATGCCACAACTATTGCTACACGGTATACATAACATTACTTTAGAGAATTTTTCTTCTTTTACTCTAATACTCTTTCTGATCTTTAACTTTTCCTTCATGGTATATGCCACTCTAAGTGCTTCTGGTGCGTTCGACATTACTTGGCTATTCTGATCCTCTTTGTGATTTTCCATAAACATACAAGTTTAGCAATACTAAACTTGCTGAGCTACTAGCTCAGTGGGTACATTACACCTAATTAATATGGATTTTTATACAATCAATTCACATGTTGCAATAATAGGCAATAAAGCATCACAACAGCAGAAAACACATATTCACAGCACATACTGTTAAATATAATTAAACAAGTGTAAAGTACCAAACCTATTGTTGTCTTGTTTTGCTTCTCATTCATATCATGCGTATCTCTAGCTAATTTAACTTCCGAGGCTATCTATTCTAACAAATCACCACAATTATAATTAATTCCTCATTTATTTATTAATGACCTCTTTCGATATTTCTAATAATTATATTACGCTTTATTATTATTATCATATTATTTTTTTATCTTATTCCCTTATACTCTTTTATATATATACATGCTTCATCATTAAGCTTCTAACATGATTCCTAATTATTCTTTCAAATTTCGATTCTATTATTATGGTATTTTAATTAACCAATCAATAGTCGTATAATTAATTTCTCAATAACAATATTTTTCTATGCTTACATATTATTCTAAAAATGTTTCTATATAATTACTTTATTATCCTAAGTATTCATATCCAATTCAATTCCAACATATATCATTTATTTAAACATATTGATATGATTGTTATAAATTTATAAACTCTTAATATAATTCTTGATTTCTAGTTTATTTAAATTCCCATCCATTTACGTATTCGATTTCCAAAGTACTAATTTATAATTTTTGTACCCAATATTTTTATTCTAATTATTAATTTTTATTATTTAATCACTACCATAATATTATCCAAATTTTACATATCAACTCTCACATAATCAATAAATAATAATATTACATTTAAATAAAAAAAATCACTTAATTAAATTATCTCAATTGAACAATTAAATCTTAATATAATAAATTGTAAATAATATAACTATTATATTTATTTTCTTAGAATATATATATTATATTTTTAATCATTCTTGAAATATATTCATTCTAAATATACTTTCATAATTAAATACTCTCATTACTAATTAATTATGTTTTGAAATAAATATGTTTATTCATTTAATTCTAATCTAAAAGGCAACAATGAAAATATAATATACATTTAAGGGCTTATCTGAAATTTTTCCAGGGACTCTCTAGAACACGGAAGAGCAATTTAAGCATCAAACTGAAATTTTGTCAAACTTTAAAGGTCAGGAGCGTACTTCACCTAAAACACATAATTGTTTTGCATTTCGACCAAAACACTGCCATTTTACGTAGTCAGAAACACGCCACAGTGTAACACTAAATGACTTGTCATTTCACACCACTATTAAACAACCTCACTGTTACTCCAATGACAGAATCAAACGACTTGCCGTTCTCTTCATCTCTCTCTCCCGAATCTCTGCAAGCTAGACCCGTGGGTCACTCACCACTCACTTCTATTTTTGGCCAGTTTAATTAACAACCTATATATCGTTCTCTTCCTTTTGACATTAGGAATCATTTAGCGACCATATTATGACCATTAGACCACCGGAAACTAATGAAATTTTAACTTAAATGTTATGACAACTCGTTCCTCATCCAGTTGACCCGAACAAATCCATCACCTCCGACCATATCCTTTGGCGTTTATTGTGCCTAAATTGATCACTGGATTGCCAAAAGTTGATTGATGGCCTTGGTTGCTGGTGATAGGGTCTGTACAGTAGTGGCTGAGTTGGGTTACTCTTTTGGTTTTCTCTTCCTTTTTCAAATTTTTGATTTATTTATACTTTATAATAAATTTTGAATTCTAGATCTACTTCTTCTATTTTGTTCCCTCTTTTATACTCTTATTAAATAGATATTGCCTGCTGAGTCATTTGTCTACATTATCATTATATCTTCTTTTTTTTTACTCATTTGCCATCTGTTTTCTTCTTCTTCTTTTTTATTATAAAGTATTATTATTATCATCAAATATCTATATTAAAATTACTCATTTGATCCTTTTAATTTTGCATTTCTTTTTATTTACCTCTAATTGCGTTTCAACTTGATTTAAATTATACCTAGTTCTTAATTTGTACTTACACATAAATTTTATACTGTACTTTTTCGTTCTCATAATTATCATCTTAAACTTCAATATTATCGAACATCATTTTATAATTAAATTCTTTAATGAATTGTGGTTTTAATTTTAATGTTCTCCTTTCTTTTATTAACTACTTTTATCGTTACTAATAAAATATTCATTTTTTAGACTTTATATCCATGATCTGAATCTGAATTTATCATAAATCCAATTTCTCTTATATTTATTTCAAATTTACTTATTTAAATAACTGACTGATACTTTTAGTTGTTTGATTTACATACTTGATTACCCTTATAAAATTGCCCTCTATTCTTAATAAATACTTATTCGTTCATCATCCAGACTAACGTTACTGCTTATTGTTTTTTCTTATAGCATTTATTAATATCATACATTACTATCGATTACCCCGTCCTTCTCAATTTTATTTGAAATTAGCCTAACAAATATCAACTCATTTCTTTTCCGTTTATACCATGTTTATAATCTATTTACTATATGTTTATTTCCTGAATTATTCTACCATCCATAAATTCTGTTTTCTATAAATTTCCACCTCACGACAACTTATTTGAAAATGTTAATTCAACACATTTCCTTGCTCTTATTTAGTTTTTATTAAACAAATACCAACTTATTTATTTTTTGTTTAAAATTCATTTGCAATCTGTTTATAATTGTATTCCTTTTAAAACATGTTTCCCTTTGGTTTGTGATACGTTTATCGTATCCGTAATTTGTTTACTTCTTATTTACAATATGTTTACTACGTTTATAATTTATTTAGTTTTCTTTTATAATGCACTTGCTTCCTTAATTTTCTATTACTAACCCTTTATATCTTTTCATACTTAAGTTACTTCGTATTTCTGACTTCATAGATTTCAGGACGTGATAATTCCCCTTATCTTTTAAAATAGTTTCATCCTCGAAACCTATATGTTTCCTTTATTCAACTTCCATTATGTTTTATTGTAAATATTTTGTTTTTCTTTTATATATTGATTATATTTTACTTATTATGTTTCATACTTTCTGGTCTTATATGTATATTTTTAACTTATTTTTCTTATATTGCTAACCAAGATAATATCAGCGGACTCAAAGTGGGATAAGGCTAACGGATGACAGATAAATATCAATAACCAAAACTACAACGAATGATGGATGATTCATATCATATCATATCATATCTCATATCATATCCAATAGATGAATAATCATATATCATCTTAGCCGGGGCTTAAATTATAGTCAAAGCTACATGTATGACAAGCTAAGGCTATCCATATAATTATTAATAGTCGTAGCTATAACAGATAACATATGACGGATGTGGCATGTTCTTGGTCGAAACCTCACATACAATAATAATGGATGGGTATGGTCTTGGCCGTAGCCTCACATGCAATGATAACGGATAAATAATATATCAATATCATTATCAGCCTTAAGCCGAAATCACATATATCATAACAGATGAATGTCTTTATCCCAATGTTAAATTAAATATGTATTACCTAGGTGAGCTATATTTTTTTCATTTAGTATGCTTTCTGATATTTTACTTTCTTTTTTTTTTCTTTTTATGTGAATAATATACAATATGTAACATATACAATATGTCTCATACTGATATTCTTTTTGTATTGTATGATGTATGCCACTAATATATTGACCAATATGTCCAATCATTGCCATCTTTGCCTGATGTCACTAACTTATGATTTCACAATTTCTTTCGTACATTCCAAATAATATTATGTATTCTTCCTGTACACACTGTTATAACCTTATATCTTTTCTGGTAACAATTTTAAATTTATTTTCTCATAGTAACTAATTTCCTTATAATTATTTTGTACCGTTGCTCTCAGATACTCTTACTTGATATTACTTAAATCACTTTTGATCTTATGATTTCCAGCGTTTGTTTCTTGTGTTAATCTTAATTTTTCTTCTTCAACCTTGCTTCTTTTTTCTTTCCCATGTTTTTTTTATTATACTTTTGTCTCTTTTTATCCTGAATGACTGATTTATAATTCTCTCAATATTTAATTTGTTGAAATTTTCTTTCATTCTTTGGATAATATGTTTTAATCTTTAACGTTATATGTTGTAATCTCTAATGCACTTATGTTTTATACATATTGTGAAACTCATATCTTCTTTTTCGTTTATCATACTACTTGTTCCTGATTTCCTTTTGTTGTTCAATTTATCTACTTTATGTTTACCTTTCTATCTTTTTAAATATCTATTGCTATCTATTTTCTTTTTATCATACTATTTATTTATATATGTATACCTTTTTTATCTGACTTCTGTTATTCTTTATTAACTGACCCTTTTCGATGTCTTTTATTTTTCATCTTTTAACTACTATAGGACAGCAACTCTTTGCTATCTAACCTCAACTTATTCCTTATTTCTTTCTGACTTCTGTTGCTACTCTTTTATCTTTTTTTTTTAACGTTGATAATACTTACTCCCAACATAATACGTATATCCTCTATGTTAATTTCTTTTTAACTAATATCTTACCAACTCACTATTCTTATTAAAATTTTTCTAAGGTTATCTCTTGAAAATATACACATGAAAAGTTTACGACATGATCAAAATTGTTATTTATTATGTTTGAATCGCCTTTGTTATAATCTATTTTTGATTTTCTTGAGAATTTCAACTCTATTTTAGATTTCCTATGAAAATTTTTCACACTAATAATATTGGCAAACCATACTTCAAACACATATTCTTATCTAATCCATCACACCATGCACATAACTAGAATTCACATCATAGCATAATAAACAAGTTACAACATTTTCAAAATAACTTATGTTATTTTGTTTATTATGCCTCATTTTATATTTCCCCGTTTTTAATACTATTTATTCTCTTCTTAATTTCCTTAGTCTCTATATATTCTTTCTTCCCTATTGTCTCTTAGCTTTACTAATTAAGTCCTTTAATTGCCCTATTTTTCACTTGCATTTATTGTTTATTTAGGCTACCCTGTTTCTTCTGTTCTTATCAATTTCATTTTCCTTTATTCACTACTTAGTTTAATTCTTTCTATGCTTTTTTTATCTAACCTTTCCTCTTTCTAAGGTTCTGTTTCTTTGTCTTTCAATTCCACTTATTTTTTATTGAATTTATTCTTTTTATTTCCCAACTTTTTATGCCAATTTTTTTTTCATGATCCTTCATCTATTCATATACTTTATCTCTTATCTACTTCTTACACTTGGGATCTACATGTTTGTGTTCCTAATTGACATATACTATTTTCCTAATTTAACCGTCCAGGAATGGCTAATCCAATACTCTAATACCACAAATTGTAACACTCCTTAACCTGACTAACTCTAGCCAAGCTAAGTGTGCCACAACTGTCACTACATGGTATACAGAACATTACCTTAGAGAATTTTTCTTATTTTACTCTGAAACTCTTTCTGATATCTGAGTTTTCCTTCATAGTATATGCCACTCTAAGTGCTTCTAGTGGATTCAACATTACTTAGCTAACTCTAAGTGCTTCTAGTGGGGTTCAACATTACTTAGCTATTTTGATTCTCTTTGCGATTTTTCATCAAACTACAAGTTTAGCAAATACTAATCTTGTTGAGCTACTAACTCAATGGGTACATTACTCCTAATTGATATGGATTTTTATATAATCATTTCATATGTAGCAACAATAGGTAACAGAGCATCACAACAGCACAAAACACATATTCACAGTACATACTTTTAAATATAATTAAACAAGGTTAAAGTACCAAACCTGTTATTATCGTCATGCTTTGCTCCTCATTTGTATCACGCATATCTTTGACTAATTTAACTTTTGAGGCTCTCTATTCTAACAAATCGCCATATTCTAATTAATTCCTCATTTACTTATTAATGATCTCTTTCGATATTTCTAGTAATTATATTACGTTTTATTATTACTATATATATATATATATATATATATATATATTCATGCTTCATAATTATTGTCACATCCTAAACATGCATGTCGCTCATTACCCTAGTGGCGCGTTCGGTAGCTTTATTAGGAATAGACAATTGTTCCTGAAATAGCGTCGCGCCCGCGACAAAAACATAAGATCTCACCTCGCCCGCAACCATTTGAAAGCTCCAGCGAACAAAACAAGGCCTAGCAACCTAAGTTTCAGAGAGGTCTATCGCACCCATGACAGAAATGTCTAGCTCGCCATGCCTCTGCTGGAGTTTGTCTCGCCTGCGATCAACTGGACTTATGCGCGACGATGGCTATAAATACAATGTTATTGACAGAATGCATTTTAATCGAATTAATTTAATGGAGAAAATAATTATGAGTATTAACAAGAAATATAAAATGATAATGGAAAACATGTATGAGGTTATATAAAAAGAAATCAAAGAAACTATAAGATGAAATAGTTTGTAAAGGAACCAAATTCCGATAAGGAATATTAAATTAAGTAATTTATTTATACCCGTAAAAATTGTAACGCTCCCGAAATTTGTAATATCTGAAATGCTGAATGATCCGATCAGGGGGAGATAGAAGGAGTTAATAATAAGAAAAATTAAGGAAAAAAACCCTTTGTAAAAGGAAAATAAATGAATTATAAGTTCAGTAAATAGGTTGTAAACCATGAATTAATAAGTTATGAACATAGTAAACAAGTAGTAAACAATAAGTAAGCTAATTATAAACATAGTAAACTATTATAAATGAAAAGTAAACAAGTTATAAATAAGATAAATAAAGAGTAAACCAATGGTAAACAAAAGGTAAGTAAAAAGGAAGGAATAAGGAAAACGTAAATTATACACGAGTCGTAGGCAAAGGAATAAGGAAATTGAGTATAGATGTAACATTTGACAACTGTAGATTCTAATGGTGCAGTCCGGGCGCGTAGAATCAGAAGGATCGCGGAGAAATTCGCCAAACCTCCGGAGTTAAACGTGCTCAAGTCACAGTACGAGCTAGGATGGGTGACCTCCATGGGAAGTCAACCCTAAATATGTTAATCTGGTAATGAAAACTACAGTAAGATATTAGACGGGCGCTAATCGCATCCGGAAGGAAAAAGTATGCCAACGGAGCTCAGCGGGACACATCGGATATTATTTAAAATGTTAAGGACCTAAATGGAATTTATCGAAAAGTTTCGTAAGGTCTTAGTAGTGCCCATAATAGATGTTAAATATGAAATCTAGGGAGTTTATTGGTCGCAACGACGCGTAACAGAATTCTCAGAAAACGTACGTATAAAAAAATATAACGAATTTTATATAAGGGGCATTTTGGTAAATTATAAGAAAAATAAGGACTAAAATGAAAGTTCCCCAAAAATGGTATTAAATCTTGAAAATATATTAAATATGAGGTTTTGAGGTTAAATAGATCATAACGGTGAAATTACAGTAGTTTCCAGAATTACATGTGCGGAGAATTTCGCTGAAACACGAAAACTTGACTCGCGTAGAACCTATGAATTTAATCTGAATTTCGGAACCCAAGATGACCTAATTTTCAGAAGCGTAAAACACAAAAGTTATTCCTTTATGTGTTAGTTAAACGTAGAAATAAGAACCGCCTAATTTGGATATGTATAGACAAAGTTATGACAAAATTAGCAGACAATGCGCAGGCTGCCAAAGCAATGCGACGGGACCCGACATAAAACGACGCCAAATATTGTATGTAGTCTGGATCGATTTAAAATTTGAATATGAAATATATTTAGGTGTTTAGGTTCATTTGGCATAAGAATTATTGAATTTGGAGTAGTATGTAAAAAGTTATTAATGAAGAATGACAACTAGACCAAGTGAGGACCTTAGAAGGACTTAATGGAAATATCTTGTCAAATGAAAGGGGTTATTTGAGAAAGGTTAGGACTTGAAGAATGTTCTTGTTTATTCAGGAAATTTTGGAGAGCTTGACACATAGCAAGATCATGACTCTTGAAAATATATTAGTTTGAATAATTAATAGCCGCTGGATAAAAAAAAAAGAAAAGAGAAAAGAACCAATCAAAGAAGGCCACACTTCCCTTCTTGAACTTTCAAGACAAACTCAAAGGAGACTAAATGAAATCCTCTTCATTTTGGGCAAAGTGCATCCGGCTCACATAAGGAAAAGAAAGAAAACTAAAAAGGAGAGGAGAGAAGAGAGAAGGGAAAACCAAAAGAGAAAGAAGAAGAAGAAATTCATATAAGTGATTTCCCCTTATCAATTTTATGTTTTAGCTACTTAATTTGATGAAGAATCAAATCTGAAAATTTTAGGGTTTTGGTTATAAATGATAGAATAAATAAGATGTGATGAATTAATAGATGAAAAAACTGAAATTATAATTCTGGCA
>CATIWJ010247149.1:0-21559 GCA_949640765.1 Croton laevigatus | reverse complement strand
CCTAATGTAAACATGATTGGGGTGTTTGGCATGGGAGGGGTGGGTAAAACCACCCTGGCAAAGGAGGTCCAGGGACGAGCCAAAGCTGACAAGTTATTTGATTCTGTAATTTTTGTTGTTGTATCTCAATCACCAGAGATCGAAAGGATTCAGCAGGAGATTGCTGAATTTCTTGGTCTTAGTCTTAGAGCAGAGCTCATGATAGACAGAGCTACTGAGTTATGCGAGCGGTTGAAGAAGGAAAAGAAGGTTCTTCTTATTTTGGATGATATGTGGAGTCCACTTGAGTTACATATTGTGGGAATTCCTTTTGGGGATGATCACAAAGGTTGCAAAATATTTGTAACTTCAAGGACCATGGATATTTGCCATGATATGGGTGCACAAAATATTTTCCCAATTAATTTTCTTTCCGAAGAAGATGCATGGAGGTTGTTTAAAATAATCCTTCCTCAAGTTGAAGATAACGAGTTCCAAGCTATAGCAAAAGAAATCAGCAAAAAGTGTGCGGGGCTACCTCTTCTGATAGAACTAATTGCCAATTATCTCAGAAAAAGGAAAGAGTTACATGCATGGGAAACCAAATTAAACCAGCTATCTCACTTTGATGATTTGGATGGCAAGGTATACTCGGTTCTAAGATCAAGTTATGATAATCTTGGAGATGAAGAGACCAAGGAGTTTTTCTTACTTTGTGGCCTTTTTGCGCAGTCTAACATCCTTATTGAGTATATAGTGAAATACAGTGTGGGTTTAAAGGTATTTAAGCGCTCAACTACCATTAGGGATACCAGAAACAAAGTATTGACTTTCATTGACATCCTCAAAGCAGAGAGCTTATTGTTAGATGGTGATATGGTTGGATTTGTGAAAATGAATGATCTTGTTCGTGACACTGCTCGACTCATCTTGTCTGAAGTGCAACATGCTTTTATAGGTATGGCCGGTGCAGAATTGAACGAATGGCCAGACAAGGATTGCACTAGAATATCATTGCCTTACTGCAAAATCAATGGCGATCTCAAAAGTTTTGAATGCCCGAAAGTAGAACTGTTATTGCTTTCCACTGAAGACCCTTCTTTGAAAATCCCTGATTCATTTTTCAAGGGAATTAGGAAGCTTGCAGTATTGGATATTAGTGGATTAAGGTTCGCGTCTCTACCTTCTTCACTTGCTTTCTTAAAAAACCTTCATACCTTGTGTTTACATAAATGTGAACTGGGTGAGATAGCTATCATCGGAGAATTAAAGCAGTTATGGGTCCTCAGCCTTGTGGAATCTAAAATTGTTGAGCTGCCAAAAGAAATGAAGCAATTGACTCAATTAAAAATTTTGGATTTGACTGATTGTTCCGAACTCAAATTCATACCTGCAAATATGTTGTCCAATTTGCCGTTGTTAGAAGAATTGTATATAAAGAATTGCTTTATTTTGGAGGGGACTAAAGGAGAAGAAACTCTTAACGAGTTGTCAGGTTTATGTCATTTGACATCTTTGGAAATCCATGTAGGAGATGGTATGACAATACCAAAAGCATTGTCCAATCAATTGCAAAGGTATAAAATACTAATTGGTAGTAGTTGGGATTGGTATCAAGAGTATGAAGATAGCTCAAAAATGCTAAAGCTTTGCAAAAGCATTCCTTTGGAACCTGGAATTACATTGTTATTGAAGCAAGCTGAACAAGTCCATTTGAAAGAGATGAAGGGCATGAAGAATGTGTTGCATGAACTTGATGGGGATGGCTTTCCACAAATGAAACATCTCAGTATCAGTTCGAGTTATGATCTTCGATGCATTATCAACTCCACAACAAAGTTGGTGTTCCCAAAACTAGAGTCTTTGTATATAGAATATTTGAAGCATATGGAAAAGATTTTTCATGATCGATTCGCTGATGGTTCTTTCAAAAGATTGAGAATTTTGAAAATAGAAGATTGTCCAACATTAGCGCACCTCTTCTCAGTTTCCATTGCCAAATCTTTCTTACGACTTGAAGAATTGCTTGTCGCTAGATGTGTTAATATAGAGAAGGCTATTATCAGAGAAGGCATAGAAGATAATGAAGTAGTTGAGTTTACTCTATTAAAGTGTTTGACGCTTGACGATATACCGCACCTCAAAAGCTTTTGCAATGATAAAGAAGAATATGCATCGGATGTTGCATCTTCACTTTTCAATAAAATGGTATGTATTATCCGCATTAAAAATCTGTTTGTATATGATTTTGAAACCACTTTCTTATTTTTTCAAAAACTTGGCAATTTCTTTTGAGCATTTTTTCAAAAATTTTATACAACTACTCTAGAAAAGTTTGAGTGAATACATAATTTATCTTATGAATCATATACTTTCTCCAATTTTCATTAAGTGTCATCTTTTCTCACCTAAAAAAAATTTAGTTTTTCTAGATTATATTAAAATGTGATAATGTAAAAACAAAAATAAACCTGTTATTTCTTTTGATCTTATTTTTTGTTGATGTGCGGCATTAACTGATTGCAGATTGCTTTTCCCAACTTGGAGTCATTAAAACTAAAGGATTTGGAAATGTTGAATAACATATGGCACAACGAAATGACAGACAATTCCTTTTGGAAACTAAAAGATCTGATTATCGAGGATTGTAGAAAATTATCAAGGATTTTTCCATCACAGGTCATTCAAAGATTCCAAAACTTGCAGAAATTGAGAGTTGAAGGAAGTGATTTAGTGGAAGACATTTATGAAATTGAAGAAAGAAATAACGAGACAGTTGAGTTTACTCAATTACGATCTTTGGAACTTTGTAATTTACCATGTCTTAAAAGGTTTTGCAATACAAAAGAGGATTCTACATCACTTTTCAACAGTATAGTATGTATGGTGCATTAAATTTTTGTTTTGTGTGAGAGAGAGAAAGAAATTAATTTTTCTACATTATTTTATACTTGATGTGTGACATTAACGGATTGCAGGTTGCTTTTCCCAACTTGAAGTCATTGAAACTAAAGGATTTGAAAATGTTGAATAACATATGGCACAATGAAATGACAGACAATTCCTTTTGGAACCTAGAATATCTAATTATCGAGGATTGTGGAAGATTATCAAGGATTTTTCCATCAGACGTCATTCAAAGATTCCAAAAATTGCAAGAATTGAGAGTTGAAGGAAGTGATTTAGTGGAAGAGATTTATAAAATTGAAGAAAGAAATAATGAGGTAGTTGAGTTTACTCAATTACGATCTTTGGAACTCTATAATTTACCATGTCTTAAAAGCTTTTGCAGTACAAAAGAGGATTCTACAACATCACTTTTCAATAGTATGGTATGTATGGTGCATTAAATTTTTGTTTTGTGAGAGAGAGAGAGAAATTAATTTTTCTAGATTATTTTATAGTTGATGTGTGACTTTAATTGATTCCAGGTTGCTTTTCCCAACTTAGAGTCATTGAAACTCAAGGATTTGAAAATGTTGAATAATATATGGCACAATGAAATGACAGACTCTGCATCTTTCCAGAATCTTTCTTTTCTTGATGTTTGGCAATGTGCTGGGCTGGTCAAATTGATAGCATCCTCTACTGCAAAGAGTATGGGCAACCTCACAAAATTGACTGTGAGAGATTGCAACTTGGTGACACAAATTGTGGCGTATGAGGCAGATGACTCTCAATCCGAATCCTCAAAGAGTGAGGCAATGAAGAGCCAAGTGCTCTGCTTCCATAAACTGGAATCCCTGAAGCTCAAGGGCCTCCAAAGTCTTGCAAGCTTTTCAACTGCCACATCAATGGAATGTTCCTCCTTAAAAGTTCTATGGATAGAGGATTGTCCTCTTCTCCAAGAATTTATCATTAGTTCCACAAAAACAAATGCACGAAGCAGTAGCAAATCTGGACAAGCTGTCTCAACTCTCTTTAATGAAAAGGTCGTTTTATTTTTTCTACCTACTTATAACTTGTAGTATTAGTCTTTCGATTGGGTGATGTTAATTATGCTTTTATTAACTACATAAAATTTTTACTTCAGGTTTTGTTTCCCAAGTTGGAAAAGTTGCTTATCATGGATATGCAAACATTGGAGATGATATGGCATGATGAATTTCAGCAGGATTCATTTTGTCAACTGAAAGAGCTTCAATTACAAAATGGGAAACAACTTTCGGAAATTTTCCCATCAAAGCAGTTGCAAAGGTTTATAAATTTGGAATCATTGCTTGTAGTTGATTGCAATATGCTGGAAGAGATCTTTGACATCCAAGTATTATCGAGAACCCATGAAGAAGTTGTTGTAGCCGCCACCCAATTGACATACTTGAAAATTGAGGAACTCCCCAGGTTGAAGAATATATGGAATGGAGATCCTACTGGAATTTTCTCTTTTTATGAACTACGGCAACTGCATGTAAGGGATTGTCCAAGTTTGAAAAACCTATTCCCATTTTCAGTAGCTCAAAGTCTTCCACAACTGGAACTGCTCAACATAGATAGTTGTGCGATGGATGAAATTGTTGCAAAAGAGGAAAGTGTAGAAGAAATTCCTTATTTTGCGTATCCTAAACTCAAGTCCTTGATATTGTCCGAGTTAGGGGAGTTACAATGCTTTTACCCAGAGAATCACACTTTAAAATGTCCACAATTAGAAAACTTGAGGGTCTATCTATGTGAAAAATTGCAAGTTTTTACTTTTGAGATGGAGGTTTTGCAAACAATGCGTGCGAAGGAGCAGGGGAATCTAGCGAGTATTAAAATTCCACAGCCGCTTTTTCCATTTGCAAGGGTGTGTAAATATTTTTTATCCATCTTGCAATTTTCACTAAAACAATTAAATTATGACATTTGTTCAATGCTTTGCAGGTTGCTCGCAACTTGAAGCAATTATCTATAGACAGCATTTGCATGGCAATGATTCAGCAAAACCAATTTTCATCAGACAAGCTGGAAATTCTTGAACTCCGAAGTTTTCATGATGATTCAACAGATTTTGCATTTGGTCTCCTCCATAAATTTCCTACTATAGAAATGCTTATTTTCAGACAGTGTGACTTCAAATTGCTACTCCCACATGGTATTTTTGGTGATGAAGCAAAGGTCCTTCCTCAACTGAAATCCATCAAATTGCATAGCCTTCCTCATATGGTTTCTATTTGCAGTGAACATTGGGAAACTGTCCTTGTTTTGAAAAAACTTCAAGATTTATTTGTCTGGAATTGTCCATGTCTGATGACTTTGGCACCATCCTCTGCATCTTTCCAGAATCTTTCTTTTCTTGATGTTTGGCAATGTGATGGGCTGGTCAAAGTGATAGCATCCTCTACCGCAAAGAGTATGGTCAACCTTACAAAATTGACCGTGAGAGATTGCAACTCGGTGACACAAATTGTGGCGAGTGAGGCAGATGACTCTCAATCCCAATCCTCAACTCAGATTGTTCTCCACAAGTTGAAAACTCTGGAGCTCCTTCACTTAAAAATGATGACTAGCTTTTGCTCAAAGGCAAGTTGCAGGATCAAATTCCCATCTTTGCATGACGTAGTCGTGGAGCAGTGCCCTAACTTGGTGATTTTCTCTGAAGGAGTCGTATCCTCACCAAAGTTAGAGAGAGTATATCTGACACAAGACAAAGATGAATGGCTTTGGATTGGGAACCTCAACACCACAATCAAACGGTTGTTTGATGAAACAGTGAGTCCGATACATTTCTCGTTGCAAAATTCTACACGTCTAATTTGTTATATTGTTGAACAAAACAATGTCAAAATTAGTTGCTTCTAACAACTAATTTATTATTTTGATTTGTAGATTGGATTGAGAGGTTTGCGTAATTTGAAGCTCTCCAAATTTCCTCAAGTAAAACAAATATGGCAGGATCAACTTCCAGCACATTTATGTAGCAATCTAGAAACTCTGGTGATTGACGATTGTAGGTTTGCTCCAAACGCAATTCCTCCAAATCTAATGCCATTTCTGGATAGACTAGAAGCACTTGAGGTGATAAATTGCGATGCAGTGGAAAGAATATTTGGTATAGAGCAGCAGAATGAGAGGGAATTGAATGGGTATTTGTCCAAATTAACAAGCTTTATTGTTCGTGGTTGTGGCAATCTAAAATACCTTTCTTCACTGTCAATAATTAAAAGCACTGAGCATCTTAAAAGAGTTGAGATATGTGATTGTAAGAAGCTGGAGAAAGTAATAGTCAATGATGCATTGGAGGAACAAACAGTAATAAGTGAGATGCTACTGCAAGAGCTAGAGTTGCTAAAACTTGAGAATCTTCCAAAACTCACACAAGTCTGCACAAGTAATTTAATTAATTGTCATTCCTTGAAGAAGCTACAGATTCAAAATTGCTCTGAATTGTTGAAATTTGTCTCCAGCCCAGACAATACATCCAGCAGTGAACTTCAAATATCACACTCTACGGTCTTCGATGAGAAGGTAATTTTGTTCTTTGTTCGAAAATTGCGCTGTCTATTGATGTTGGCTATGTCATCTCAATTAACATGTTACTGGATTTTCATCTAGTGATTTTGCTATTTTCTATTTCTCATGTTTGATTGCTATGAATTTTTTTTTCTTTGATATAAAAATGGTGGCAGATTCAATTCCCCAATTTGGAACATTTGGAAGTAACTTCAATTAATGTGGAGGAAATTTGGTCCAACCAGCTTACAGAATTGTCTTCTTGGACTGGATACATGACAACATTGATTGTTGCCAGTTGTGGAAATTTAACCTATTTATTCACAACCTCCATGGTTGGAAGCCTTCAGCAGCTCAAAACCATTGAAATAATTGATTGCAGATTCATGAAAGAAGTCATTGTTACTAAAGGGGAGGTAACGGAGACTCGAATTTTCTTCCCTAAATTGGACTCCCTCAAGCTTAAAGGCCTTCATAGTCTTGCAAGATTTTGCACTGGCAATTTAATCGAATGTCCTTACTTGAAGGTGCTATGCGTAGAGAATTGTCCTTTTCTCCAAGCATTTACCTCTGATTCCACAAGTGCTGGTAACTCAACTCTCTTTGATGAAAAGGTAATTTCAGTCTCAATTTTTATCCTTTGTTTAAAAAATTATGCAAAGCTAATGTTGCATAAATGGATTTTTATGAGTTGATTTTTCATATGTGAGAGCTATGAAATTTATTTTCTTCAAATGAAAATTGTGCATGCAGATTCAATTCCCTTCTTTGGTAGAGTTGAAATTAACTTCAGTTAATGTGGAGAAGATGTGGCCCAACCATCTTAGAGAATCATCTCAATGGATTAGAAGCTTATCGACGTTGATCGTTGGCAGTTGTGGGAATTTAAGCTACTTATTCACATCTTCCATATTTGAAAGTCTTCAACTCCTCAAGAATATTGAGGTATGTGATTGCAAATCCATGAAAGAAGTTATCATCACAGAAGGAGAAGCAACGAATGGTGAAGTGCTCTCCCCTAACTTGGATACCCTAAAGCTTAAAGGACTTCAAAGTCTTACAAGATTTTGCAACGCAAAGTTAGTTAAATTTCCCTGCTTGAAAGTGCTATGGACAGAGAATTGCCCTCTTCTCCAACCGTTTATCTCTAGCTCCACAAGCACAAATACCAGCAGAGAAACTAACTCAACTCTCTTTGATGAAAAGGTAATTTGTTTAATTTTATTTTTCTTTGTTAATGTTTGGTCCGAAAATCATATTCTTTCATGGATTGATTTCTTTTTATCCATAATTCATGTATGTCTGTTAGGATTGTTACAGTTTTGCTATTTGTCTCATAGTCTGTTATTAGCTATCATGCAAACTAATGTAGCAAGCTAGCATGTATGGTATTGGTATATAACTTTTGTATAGTAGTATACAATGTGAGAAATTTTGTGGTTAAAACAATAGAAAGGAGTAGAAACTTAAACTACAAACTTGTAAAATTAGTTTGTTTAGTATCTAGGTGTTTTGAATAATTATTACTCATTTTAATTAATGGTTTATAAAATGCTAGAAACTAAAAGTTGAAAAAAAAAAAGTTAATCTTTATGATTTATTGTTGAAGCACTGAGAGTTTTGGTTTAGGTTTCACTTCCCAACTTGGAAGAATTGCATATCACGGATATCCAAACATCAAAGAAGATATGGTATGACAAACTTGAAGGGGAATCCTTTTCTCAATTAAAAGACCTGCAAGTAAAACATGGAAATGCATTGCTAGAAATTTTTCCATCTGAACAATTGAAAAGATTCAAGAATTTAGAATCGTTGGTCATTGAGGATTGTGATTTAGTAGAACAAGTGTTTGATCTCCAAGTTCTGATGAAAACACAAGACAAAACAACAGCCTCACAACTGAGATATCTAAACCTAAGACGGCTCCCAATTTTGCAGAAGGTATGGAATGAAGATCCGCGTAGAGTTTTGTCCTTCCATAATCTGGAGGAAATGTATGCATGGGATTGTCCAAATTTGGAAATCGTATTCCCATTTTCAATTTCTCAGGGTCTTCCGCGAATTAAACTGCTGAGCATAAAAGTCTGCGGGAGTAGCAGAAAAGGAAAGAGCACAAGCAGTTCCGAATTTCTTTGAAATGGTGGAATTATCATGTTCTTTCAGCATCTTATTGGTGATATGTAAAGTTCTCTATTTGTATTTATTAAGGAATTCTAATACTTATGCTTAATATTTATAAGAAGGAACTTTGTTGCACAACTGGTATTTTAGTTCAAATAAAATTTTCTAGCATGAATACCACCAGTTGAATTGGCTGCCATTTTTATTTTTTATATTCAGAGTTGTAACCAACTCTGATTTTCAGCAAAACAACAACTCAAGTTGCTAATGAATTGCTTGATTGAAAATGAAATTTGGCTTAATTGATATAACTTTATAAGCAATGAGCAATTTTGAAAATGAAATTTGACTTAATTTGCACACGGGATACAGAGTTAATTACAATGAAGCGTGTAAGCCTGTGATTCGCATCTACGATAGAGCATCAATAGTATTGAAGCTTATAACCCACACATGGAATATAGAATTAATTACATTGAAGTTTGTAATCCACGCATGGGATCAAAATTGTTCTTATAGTTTTAAGTTTTTATTTTAACTCGCACAAAACGGCGTCGTTTTCTTAAATGGAAGACACAAATAATACCATCACGCGTCAAACGTTTATTGATGCCCACCTTACGTTTTTTTTTTTTTTTATAGATAGAGGGTGCGATTATAACCACTTTACATAGTATGTGGGTCTTTTAAGACATTAGTGTACTAAAAAAAGTCCCAAAATATAATAGTACAAAGAGAAAAAAATGATTTTGATCCAAGAAAATTTGCAGACAGAAAGAAAAGGATAATCAAAACTGAAGAAGTATGAGTTACAGAGAGATGGAGATACAGGAAGTTTTGAATATTAATTTTTTTTTTTTAGTAAAGTAGCTTTTCTGTTAACTTTCAAATATTTTAGTTTTATAAAAGGCTATTTTTCATATTTGTAATAAAAAATATTTAAATAGGACATGATTTATTAATTTCAATAAGTAGCAACAAACTGCACATCCTTGTACAATTTCACAGATTGGGTGGAAATTATATTTAATTATTTCCTGCAAATTATATCCTTTTATTTTTTGTTTTGTTTCCCATAAGAATCTGAAGGCAACTATGAACTTGACCCGCCAATTTTGGCAAGCTATAGTACTACCAGTATTAATAGACGTCAAAACCATTCAATGCCACTTATATACTCCTGTCCATCATTCAATATTTAACAAAATATAGAATTATTATTTTGAAAAATGAAAAGGGCTTTGCTACACTTCCGGCGTCTCGCAAGCGAGAAGTTTGCCTTTTTCCCCTTTTTAATTTTTTTCCAAGGTAAATTGTCTATGTTAAGCTCTGAAATCAATTTCAGGATATGACAGTTCGTAAAAATCGGTCCTGTATTATAAATTTCATCTGACTACAAATTTAACGGTCTCAATTATTTCATGTTTAATTTACAACACAAAATTGAATTCTGCAAATAGTAAACTACTGAAATTAATCACTCGGCCGAGTATAAACAATTTGGTGTTCGAGTAAAAAAAAAAAATTAAAGTTCTGCTAGTCTCTCTTTCCCCAAAAAATAAAAAAAAACCTTATTTGATTTATTTTATATTTAATTATATTGATTTGACTTTATGCTCATTTTAATTCTCATGTGAAATTGTTTTAAAAAGACAAATTAATTAGGGGTGTTACCTAACAGAACTGAAATCACCGAATGTAAAACCGATTTTATTCTTAAAACCAAAAACAAAATTTGAAAGAAGAAAACCGAATAAGAACTGAACCGAATTCGGTTCGGTGAAAACTAAATTTCCCACCTTCTATACACGCATGAAAAAGCCCCTCTTTCAAATTTGTTTCAACTTGAAACAATTTCCAAACAATTTCAGTCTACAACTCCAATAAAAAAGAATAAATTTAAAATAGTTTTGACAACATTTCATTACAACCATAACATAATCTATACAAAAGCTCAGTAATATGTTAAGCAACACAAAGGAGAACTAATATCTATACTATTAATTAACAACAAAGCAAGAGAGCAAAATTCACATAACAAATCAGATAAATCAAAGATTCTAAAATGTGAGATCAGATCATTGTAGATGGCGGATGAAAATAGCAAACCAACTAAACATATATTCTGAAAATAGCAAAAACATAAACAAACAGAAAGTAGTTAAAAACGAAAACCAAAAACAAAAACCTAATTTCAAAACATACCTGCTCTGTTGTAGCTCGGACAAAAAAGGGCACTGACAAGGAGAGGGAGAGAAACAGTGGCAGAGGAGGGTGCTGCTGCGGATATGGAGTTTGAACGCCGGTCGACGTTGTCAGAAAAAATCAAAACAGAAAAATAAGAATGAAAAACTCACCTGAAGATGAACGAAGAAGCAGATGGTAATGCTGACGGAGGAGATGAAGGCGGCGGAGCAGAGCAGCCGGCGATGGCGTGAAGAAAGGAGCTGATCTTTGAAAATTTCCAAGAAGGAAGGAACAGAAGAAGGCTACGATGGTGACGTGACGGCCGGCCTACTTGATGGAGGCGGAGAGTGACAGAGTGGCGAACGACATGCTTAATAGAGGGGAGGAGAGAGCGGCGGCTAGGCAAATCGAAGAAATGAAGAAAAAGAAAGAAAGAAGGGATTTGACGAATAATTTAAGTTTTGTAAACCTAGTATAAAACGACGTAGCATAAGTTCGGTTCAGTTCGAAAATCGAATTTCAGTTTATCATGAATACTAGGGGTGTTCATTCGTTAAAACGTGAAAAATTTTTCAAAAATTTTCACCAAATAAAAAAAATTAAATTTTTTTTCTCCGGACGATTTAACAAATTAAATAATTCTTACGAATTCCCCAATTAACCATTTTAACAAATAAAATTTTTCTCCTACGATTTAACATTTTAACAAAATTGAATAGTTACATTTAACCAAACATACGACAAATATAGTGTTTTGTCAATTACAATACAATGAAATTTAACCTTAACCAAGTATATATAACAATAAACATAACAACAATATTTTACATAATAATAATAATAATAATAGTCAATAGGTAATAAGGAGAATAACAATTCCATATTTATCAAAAGGAAAAAAAAAAAGGCCTGCATTTGATAAATGTGACGGCCTGCATGTTCAAATGAGATTTGGGCATAAACTCTTTTTTCTTAAATGATATCAACTCCAATCTCAACAGCAATCGATTGAAATTCTATATTATAAAAAAGGTAAAAAATACAAAAGTCAATACATTATGAAAATAAATAATGAGACAAAATTTACAATATTCCATTAATGGCTGAAAAATTACATCATTAACCTTATTTTATGTTAGCTATATCATAAATTGTCCTTCTTGTTTTGTCTCTCTAAGACTGATTGTAAATTTCCTTTGCTTCTGCTTTTGAAATTTAATAACAGCATAACGAGCTATTTTTATTAAAACCCCGACATTCAGATTTTTATATATTAAAATATTCCAGAATATTTTTATTAAAATATTGATGATAAATTTTTATATAACTATGGATTTGTTGGATGTTATTTATCTAAGCCCCTTTAAATATTTATGCCCAAAAGAAAACTGCTACTTGTTAATGCTCTTAACTGTAATTAGTTATTTCTAATTACCAAATTGAGGGAATTTACCAAGCTCAAAGGAAACATCAACCATACATCGTAGAAAAAAAACGTATAAAAAAAATTGAAGTACCGAAAAGAACTAACCTCAACCGAAAACGAGATCCACCCACAATCAATAGATGCTGGTCGGAACTTCAAATAGAAAGGGCAAAGGAAAGAAGAGACGACTTTGAAAATAAGTCAAGATTTAGGTTTTGAGACAAAGAAGAAACGGGAGACAAAAAAGAAAAGAAAAGAAAAGGAAATAGGAATAAAAGTAACAATTAAATAGGAATAAAGTTAAGCCCAATATCAACCAAATATATTTGTTTGTCCACGGCCCAACATAAGAAAAATATTTTAAAAAATTAATATTTGTCTATAAGTAAGATAAAAAAAAGTGAAAAATAATAAAAAATATGAATAAAAGTAAGCTAACAGTATCAACTAAAATTCGTTACTTTTTTAAACGTGAAATTCGTTAAAACGTTAAAAAATTTTATTCTAACGTGAAATTTTACAATTTCCCAAATTAAATGAAATATTTTACGATTTAACAATTAGTTAAATTGTAAAACGTTAAAAATATCATGAAATTCGTTAAATCATGAAATTTTACATTTTACTGTTTTCATTTGAATACCCCTGATGAACACCCCTAAAATTAATCTTCAAAGGACACCATAAACTTGACAAATATCATTAAAACGCTCATTTATACCAATGTTAAAAGGAAAAATTCATTGTTAAAACACAAAATTTCAAATAAAACATTCTATAATTATAGAGGATAATGATATTTTCAGAGCTAAAATTGATAATTCAGAATAATTTTTCAAATTGACAAAATTATCCTCATCTTCCTCCAATTCGAAGGGTATACTTTTAATAATTAATCATGTTTCTTCTATAAACCATTATGATTATGATTATTATTAGGGAAATATGTTTTACATATATCTACATTTTCCTCCCTGTCTTTTTTTTTCGGACACAAATATCCCTGCATTTTAATTCCGTTGACAAAAATACCCTTTTGTCTATTTTTCTGTTAAAATAACGGTAGAAGGACCAAAATATAATTTTTATGGACCATTTTAAAAAAGCTTAAGAAATGAGGGACTGAAATGAAAATTGCCAAAACTTCTCTTCTTTCTCTTCTTCTTCGTTGAAACCAAGCTTCGCCGCTAATAGCACAGCAGCCAGAACCAGACCGCCTCGCCGTCGTCAGAAGGAAAACCGGTGGTCGCGCAACACAGGCGCTGCCGCTGGGCCTCTGATCCGACACCGACCAAGGCTGGCTTAACGACAAATACGAAGAACAGAACCTGCTTTTTGAGAAAACCACCGCCAGTTCTTAAGACCCAAAACGACGACCTAGCTTGCCAGAGGTGAGCTCGCGTCGGCCACGGACGCTTGCCTCGCTCGCCATCGACGGTAACTTCACCGATCAGAAGGATTTCCCAACAAAGAGCACCTATTCTTTGTATGGTTCCAAACAAGTTTCCAACTTTGTTTTTTATTTATTTTATATCAAAATAAAAATTAATCGAAAACTCGATTTTGTTTAAAAAACGAACAGATTTTCCATATGATTAAGAAGTTTTGGCAGTTCCTCCTATCTCTTCCTCTGCTTTCCATGGAGTTTGAAGGTTGAAGATTGCAAATCACAAATCGGAAATCAGTTTGAAGGTTGAAGGTGGAAAATTGCAAATCAGTCCTTCATTTATTCATCTTTTTCAAAAACGCATGTAAAATTATATTTTGGTCCATTTTAATAGAAAAAATAGACAAAATGATATATTTGTCAACTGGAATATAAAGCAGGGAGTTTTGTGTCTGAAAAAAAAAAAGACGGGGAGTAAATTATAGATATAGGTAAAAATTATGGAGTTTAAGTAAAATATCCCTTATTATTATTATTATTATTATTAGCCTCAAATTATTCAAAAAGTATAAATCGCAATTCCAAAAAAAAAAAAAAAATCTATGGACTTAAGTTAAATTATTGGATTTTTACATTAAAAAAAAAAGGATTTGATATGAAATTGAAGCAAATTAAGAAAAACAATGATTTCTATAAACACTTGATTTACAAAGAGAATTGATAAGAAATCTTATGAAAATCATCATATAACTTTCAAAAGAACATTTCCTAATATAATTATTGTCAGTTGCCAGAATCACTTATAAACTTCTGTTCTGTTACATTACATCAGATTACAACATCGCTGAAGAATAAATTAAAATAAACAATTTCATATTTTATCAAATCCTTTGATTTTTTTTTTTTTTTGTCTTAAAGGCAAGTATGGAAGAAAAAATAGTTAGAGTTTGAAAAACATTGGATTCTTGGATTTGAATTATATTAGGAAAAAATAGAGTTTTAACAATAAAATTGTTATAGAGAAACGTAAAATTATTTTATTTTATTTTAATTACATGAGGATAATATTATAGTCAAGACCATAAGTAAATATATTAAAATTATTTTTAAAAAGAGTTTAATTACAATAACTTATCAATCATTTAATTTAATAGAGTAAAATTAATTTAATTTATTTCTTTACTTGAAAATAAGTTGACATTAGAAGATAAAAAATATTTTATTTATTAATAATATTGACCTGTATTTACTCAAACATAAATTATTGTGATGTAATTAATATTAAAAAAAATATGAAATATATTTTTAATAATTTGATATTGAATGAATTAATTAAAATATAAAAATGCTAAAAAGCAATCAAATTGGTAATTTTTCCCAAGTTCAAGAACCCAACTAATTTGTCCCAATTCAAGCAGAACAGTGTTTTTCTTTTCTTAAAATGTCCTCTAACTTTTGTTGCAAATGATCTAAAATGTTAGCCAACAACTCGAGGACTTGAAATGATTTTTTGGGTTTTTCGATTTCATCCTAAAATGATTTTTTTTTTCAAAAACAATATGAACTTTATATTTATTAGCCAACTACATCTAGATTCAAAATTTTATTGGCATAATTGAAAGAATTTGAAAGTATGTAGATATTTAATAAAATTAAATTAAAACTCATGAGTAGTTAAATTATATTCAAACTTTGAGGGATTGTTTTGTAATTCATAAATTACAAAGCCCATCTTCATTTTCAACTTTTATTTTTAATAGTATATTACCTCCGTTCTAAAAAAAAAAAAAGTAGAAAGTTTTCCGTGTTGAGAAATAAGAAGAACACATTTTTTTTTTTGATAAAATTTAGTATAATTTAATATAATATCCTTATTTGCTTATATTAGTGAATAATTTTTATTTGAAATTAAAAGGATACAATAAAAAAATAATAAAAAAAATTGACAATTTTTGTGGAACAAAAATTAAAATTGAAGTCGACACTTGTAATTAGACGGAGGTATTGTCACATCTAAAATTTTAATTAACGGTTGTTAACGGCGTCGTTAGGATGTAAATAAAAACTTAAAAGAAATCAAGGGTTAGAATGTAAATAATAGGGATTTAATTGCAATATATATGTAATTTTGGACTAAAAGTGTGAGAAGAGACAAATTTAACAATGCATGCAAAAGTTTTGTTAAGTGGAAATTGTTGCTGGTAAAGCAAATTGATAGGTGGCAAAATGAAATGAAGAGGGAATATTATGTGGCAAAGGCTGAGGAGGTTTGGCAAGCTAGATGGCAGAAGGGAATATTTCTAGTTTTGGGAATTGGTAAATGGAATGTGAGGTGGCGAAAATATAGTAGACACAAACAGAAATAATAATCCTTCATCCTCTCATTTTGCCTCAAACGAAACACAGCTTTGAACAAAGAAAAATATACTCATTCTCTCTCTCACTTACTTCAACTGAAACTGAAGCTTGGGCAAAGAGAATAGTCTGTGACCCCTGGAGATGATTTAAGGAAGAATTAAGAAAGAAAATGGTGAGTTAATAGTGCTTGGTTGAAGGCAACTGAAGGGAAGAAGAGTTGGGAAAATTTGAAATTTGTATTTATCCATTTCTCTGTCAAACCTAAGATTGAAGGCTGGAGATCGAACCCTTAGATGAAGGGAAGAAGTTCAACTGAAGAAGCAGCTCAAACCGCTAGAAAAATGCCATTTTCAGGCGAGAAAAGCTTGAGCAGATTGCATTTTTGGAAGCTCGAAACTCGAGCTACAGGTGACCAATATCTGATCTGAAGGCATATTCCGGTAGGTGACGTTGAGGGGAAGAGATCGAGACCAACCTCGCCGCCAGAGACCGCCAGTGACCAATCTCTGATCTGAAGGCATCTTCCGAGCTGGTCTGGTTTTTGTTGAAGCAACCCGAAGCGGGAAGAAAAAAAGAAGGAGAAGGTGAATAGTGGAGCTGGTCAAAACGCAGGTCAAGCCGCGTTTCAAGGGAAAGTGCGCCTCCAGTCCCTGTAGTTTAGCGCGCCTTTCGTTCAGACCCTAGAAGCTTGTTCCATTTTTCAAGTAAGCCCTCCGCATATATAATCAACCCCATAAGTTTATTTTGCTTTTCAATTAGGCCCAGCAGTATGTATATTTTAATAAATTAGGATTTATTTTAAGAAACTAAATTATAGGGGCCTTGATATTAATTTTTATAGGTCATTAAAAATATTTCGGACATATTTTAGGTTCAAGACAGTAAAGAAAATTCAAGTAAATAGTGGAATTTAGAGGATTAGCGAATAGCGAAGCTTATTAACAGGTTTGGTACTATTATTTTTAAAATATTCAAATTGATTTCGTTTTAATTTATTGAAATGTATTTTTAAATTATTTGATTGATATTCTGGAATTTATGATTTTATTGAATAATTGATTTTGTGGAGAACTCGAATGTGTGTTCGAGTTATAAAATAATTTTTATTACCAAAGCGGTATTCGCAGGCGCGAAATCACCAGTGCGGTAAAAATAGAATTTTTATCTAAATGAAATTTCCAATGCTATTTTGATTGAAATATGTTTAATTGAGATTTATTTACTTCTCAATGATTATTATTTTTGGAAGCATGAGAAATGATTTTATTATTTATCGCAATTACTTTTGCAATGAAAATTTGAATTGAAGGATTGGCGAAATGAATATTCGAATTTAATGAGAAAGATTATTGAGATATATTATTTTTGTGATATTAAAATGTTTTATGCTCTACTTGGTTTAATTCACCTGGAGATAAGAATATATTGCAACATATGGTTAGAAAATCTTGCGTAGTGTTTGAAATTGAATGAAGCTTGTGAAATGAAATGATAAAAGGACGTAGCAGCGATCTACGACTCCTATGAAAAGTTATACATATTTTCAATTTATGAATAGCAGTGATCTATCTACAAATTGAACTATGATGATGAACAATTCATGAATAGCGGTGATCTGTATCCGAATTGTAACACTAGTCTTATCCTTGGTGTATGAAATTACCAGTAGAGCAAATGATAAATGGTATTGTATGATAAATGTTTATTGCTTTAATTTACGGTTTTGCAAAGTTGATTTTTAATACATGTTTTTATGAAATGAGTTTGATAATTATTTTTAAGTATTACTATTTTATTTTTCAAGTGCAAAATTATATATAAGTGTACCCACTGAGCATGGAGTTGCTCAGCGAGTTATTTTTGTAACTCGCAGGTTAGTAGATAGAAGATAGCGGTTCGAAGCATTCACTGAAAATTTTTCCCAGTACGTATTGCGGCTCAAGACTATGTAGTATTTGGCATGTAATAAAAAAAATAAACACTACCTTATCTTTATGTGTATTATATTAACTAGTGTGACTATAAATTAATTAACGGTACTCTGATGTAAGTCCTAATGTATAAATTTAAATGTATGTCTTTATTTTATAGTTAGGATAGCCGTAGCATCTTAGTTTGTCTTATTCGTAAGATAAATTTGAGGTGTTACATTTAGTGGTATCAGAGCATAGGTAAACGGTTCTGGTAGAAAAAAAATAGTATATTATGTTATAGTGAATCATTATTAACTAATAGAAAATTTGGGTATTGTAGGAAATGGCAGACAAGAATAGACAACCAGATAAAGGTAAGAAAATAGTGAGAGTTTATGCAGTACGAGATTTTCCCTTTCCACGCGGAAGTGATAATAAACCAGAAAGTAGTGAAGTGCGAGAGGATTCAACACCTATTAAGAAAAGGAAGGTTGACCCTGAGGATTATATGGAGAGTGATCCTGAGGAGGACATTCCTCCAGAACCATATAGGTATTGGTATGAGATGTTCTTGGACAGGATAGGTGAGTTAGAGAGCCAGGTTGAAAAGCTGAAGGGGGAAGTGAGTCGACAGAGAAGAATTAAAGACTATCAGTTTGACGTTATTGATAAATTGTATGCCTTTACAATGATGATCAATATTCAGATAGAGGACCTTCAAAATAGGGTAGGGCATATAGAAGGAGAATTAAATGCACAGGAACCTAATGATGGAGAGGTGACAGATCAAGGGTCAAGGGCTGTAACAGACGATGAAGAGGTGTTAGGTATGGGTTCGGATTCAGACAATCATCCCCCAGGTTCTCCATCACATGCTCGAGATTAACACCTGATGTAGAAAAGAAGTTTAGTGGGCCTTAGGAATGTGTAAAATGTGTAACTAAGTAGTACCACTGTGTGGGTAGTTAGGTTAGGCTCAAGTTTTGATACGTGTATATATGTAAAAGAGCTTAAGTGGTTAAGTTAGGCTCAAGTTTTGCTATGTGTATATATATATGTAAAAAGAGCTTAACATTATTGTGAAATAAATAAAGAGTGGATACTACTAAATTTTGTGAGTTTGTTATATTTTAAATTACTATACATGCCAAATAAGAAATAAACGTACTGGGAACTAAGTGAATGCTATGCTATCTTGTAGAATATCTCACGATTCGCATTGAGCAATGGAAGATGAAGTTGAATCGCTTGCTTCTCGATCTGTGGAGCCGGGAAGGAATCGAGAATCTGTGTCGAATACCCCACCGATTGTACCGCCAGGACAAAATGAGCTATTACGACAACTAGCAATCGCACTTCAGCAGATAGCGGGGATAGCACCACCACCTGCACCTGCACCAGAACCAACACCGATACCAGTGCCAATACCAGTACCACCACCGGTAGCGGAATGGGAACGGAAACCACCAATTGAAAAGCTGCAAAAATATGGAGCTAAGGAATTCAGTGCGGGTCGAGAAGACAACTCAAAGTAAGCTGAGTACTGGTTAAACAGTACCATTAGAGCCTTAGATCAGTTTATGTGTACTTCCTTATTAGTAGACCAAGCTTTTATATGGTACAAAGGGTAGCACCAGACCTTAGGACATGGGAGTATTTTCTGAGGGAGTTTAAGAGTAAATATATAACGGATGCGTATATCAATGCAAGGAGAAATGAGTTCGTGTATCTGAGGCAGGGTCGAATGTTAGTTGCTAAATATGAAAAAGAATTCACCCGTCTTAGTAAATATGGAAGCAAGTTAGTGGAAACGGAAGAGGAGAGATGTCAAAAGTTTGTAGACGACCTAAATGACGAACTGCAAGTACAGATAGTGGCATTGGGATACACCGACTTTGTAAAAATAGTCAGCAGAGCTTTAGATGTTGAAAGACTTCAGACTAATCAGAGAAATCGCCGACAAAGGAATCAACAGAAAAGAGAGAATACCCAGGGAGCCGGAAGTAGCCAGTATTCCAGAAAGAGATCTAGAAGCGGTAATTATAGGCAACCAAGAGCAGCTAATTCTCAAGTCTCTGTTGCGAGCACTCCAAATCCTGGAAGGAATTCAGGAAGGGGAGCTGGCAGAGGCAGAAGAAGAAACAACTTCGGATATGGCAGAGGAACTGGAGCAATAAGTGAAAGTACTGGATTTTAAGAATCTTCTCTACCGCAATGCGAAACTTGTGGTAAAAGACACGGTGGAGAATGTCGATATTCTTCTAGTGGATGCTGGGAATGCGGTGAACCTGGACATATTCGATGGAATTGTCCAAAATTGCAAGGAAATGCTGCTGCACCCACGGAAAGGTCACAGCCTGCTATCGGTAGTGGTAGAGGACGAGGTCGCGGTGAAAACCAGAACTTACCACGTACACAATCGGAGACCGTGGAACGGCCAGGACTTAGTGCACCAGCAAGAGTTTACGCAATGAAAGCAAGAGAGGAAGAGGAGGCTCCAGACGTTATAGCAGGTACGCTTGCACTATTTATCGAACCTGTATACACTTTGATTGACCCTGGATCAATACATTCGTATATAAGCTTGTTGCATGAGAAATTGAATGCCTTGCCTGTAGAAATAGATGAATTTGGAATATTAGTGGAAAGTCCATTAGGAGATGGAGTAGT
Source organism: Croton laevigatus (assembly GCA_949640765.1). Classification (NCBI taxonomy): domain Eukaryota; kingdom Viridiplantae; phylum Streptophyta; class Magnoliopsida; order Malpighiales; family Euphorbiaceae; genus Croton; species Croton laevigatus. The sequence goes on along the minus strand of CATIWJ010247149.1, from coordinate 1,089 downwards.
AGCTAAAAAGGTAGTTAAAGAATGCCCTATAGAAGTTCATGGAAAAATATTTTTAGGGAATTTGATAGAATTACCTTTTAGAGAATTTGATATAATATTAAAAATGGATTGGCTAGCTAGACATAAAGCGATTGTTGACTGCGAAAAGAAGAGAATGACAATAAAAGACGAAGATGGCGAAGAAATAACTTTTGTTAGAAAGAGAAAAGATTATTTAAATAATATAATATCAGCCATTAAAGCAAAGAAACTAATTCAGAGAGGCTACGAAGCATTTCTAGTAAGCGCGTTAAAAATTAATGGAGATGCAGCTAAAAGTCAAAACATACCTACGGTATGTGACTTTTCGGATATATTTCCAGATGATTTGCCAGGTTTGCCACCAGAAAGAGAAGTGGAATTTTCAATCGATACTTATCCGGGAGCGGTACCAGTATCGATTGCACCCTACAGGATGGCACCAGCAGAGCTTAAGGAATTAAAGACGCAATTGCAAGAGCTACTTGATAAGGGATTCATTCAACCGAGTGTTTCACCTTGGGGAGCACCAGTGTTATTTGTAAAGAAGAAAGATGGATCGATGAGATTATGCGTGGACTACAGACAGCTGAAAAAGTTAACAATCAAGAATAAGTATCCTTTACCACGCATAGATGATTTGTTTGATCAACTAAAAGGAGCCGCAGTGTTCTCAAAGATTGACCTAAGATCAGGATATCATCAATTAAGAGTTAAGAAGGAAGATATCGCAAAAACTGCGTTTAGAACTTGATACGGTCATTATGAGTTTTTGGTAATGCCATTTGGACTCACTAATGCACCGGCAGTTTTTATGGATCTAATGAACCAGATTTTTCATCCGTATTTAGATCAGTTTTTTGTAGTATTTATTGATGATATCTTAATTTATTCAAAGAACGAGGAGGAACATGATAAGCATTTACGAACTGTACTACAGACGCTGAGGGAAAAGCAATTATACGCAAAACTCAGTAAATGTGAATTTTGGTTGAATGAAGTAGTGTTTCTGGGACACATTGTGTCAGTGGAAGGAATCCGAGTGGACCTTAAGAAAATAGAAGCGATGAT
>CATIWJ010247132.1:0-14891 GCA_949640765.1 Croton laevigatus | reverse complement strand
CTTTTGTTACTTTTCACAATTATGTGCAAACTCAATTTAATTGTCAAATAAAATCAATCCAATGTGATCATGGTCGCGAATTTGACAATGTCAATTTTAAGAATTTTTTGGCTCAACATGGGATGATTTTTCGTTTCTCTTGTCCTCATACGTCTTCTCAAAATGGAAAAGCCGAACGCATGATCCGTACTCTCAATAATATATCTCGCACCATTCTAATTCATGCCTCCATTCCTCCTGCGTATTGGATTCACTCTCTTGAAACGGCCACATATCTCCTCAACATTTTACGAACCAAAACTCTTAAAAATCTTACCCCATCTCAAGCACTCTTTCATAAACCTCCATCATATGATCATATCCGTGTTTTTGGTTGTTTGTGTTTTCCGAATCTCTCCGCAACCACCCCTCACAAATTGGCTCCTCGGTCTACTCCGTGTGTCTTCTTAGGATATCCTCAAAACCATCGAGGTTACAAATGTCTTGATCTTTCATCAAACAAAATTATTCTGTCTCGTCATGTTGTCTTTGATGAAACTATTTTTCCATTTAAAAATATCAGTAATTTTCGCACAGATGATTACCATTTTTTAGGACAAACGGACACTTCTCCTTTTCTCACTCACTTTATTTTTCCACAGCAGCAAAATATTTTCAATACTCCTTCCGCCACACATTCACCTACTACCACAGCCCCACTTTCCTCTTTCACACAACCCACCCGTGAACTACAAACCTCACATGCTGCTACTGCCGACCAAACAGCCCAACAACTTGACCACCCAGTTCCAGCCGGCCACACCACCCAACAATCTGAACTCCCACCTCCAGCTGATTCCTTACAATCGTTTCCTATCCAAAATACCATTCCACCTGCTCCTCACTCCCCACAAATGCAAACCCGAAGCAAACATGGAATATTTAAACCCAACCCCAAGTATGGTTTAGCAATCCCTTTCACTCATATTTCACCTCTTCCCAAATCTCACAAACAAGCCTTAACCGATCCAAATTGGAATGCTGCCATGCAAGATGAATTTCGTGCTCTTATTGAAACAGGGACTTGGGAGTTAGTACCTAGGCCTTTGGGAGTTAATATTGTTAATTGTATGTGGTTATTCCGGCATAAACTAACATCTACAGGTGCTCTTGAAAGACACAAAGCTCACTTAGTAGCTAATGGCAAATCACAGGAAGTTGGAGTTAATTGTGATGAAACTTTTAGCCCTGTTGTCAAACCGGCAACCATTCGGACTGTTTTAAGCTTAGCTATACCTCGCAATTGGCCTATTCACCAATTAGATGTTAAAAATGCTTTTCTTCACGGTAATCTTTAAGAGACAGTTTATATACATCAACCGCCAGGATTTAGGGATCCTAGAGCCCCGGATTATGTTTGCTTACTTAAAAAGTTGTTGTGTGGCCTTAAGCAAGCACCCTGGGCATGGTATCAACGGTTTGCTTCCTATCTTATGAAAATTGGATTTGTGGGTTCTAAGAGTGATAATTCTTTGTTTGTTTATCATCTTAATTCTGATGTGACTTATTTACTTCTCTATGTGGATGATATCATTTTGGTTACTTCCAATGATAACTTGCAGGATAATATTATTCTGTTATTGAAGCATGAATTTACTATGTTAGACCTGGGCCCTCTCAATAATTTTTTGGGCATTGCTGCCGCTCTCCCCAACTCATGATTCTTTCTCAACAAAAATATGCCAAGGAAATTCTGGAGCGTGTAGGTATGAGTAATTGTAAATCTGCAGCAACTCCTGTTGATACAAAGTCCAAACTTAGTGCTAATGCTGGGCCTCTTATGCAAGATCTAACTCTTTATCGCAGTCTTACTGGTGTATTACAGTATCTTACCTTTACTCGACCTGATATATCTTATGCTATCCAGCAAATTTGTCTCTTTATGCATTATCTGAGAGAGTCACACTTTAATGCATTAAAACACATTCTGCATTATATTCAGGGCATTATTGACTATGGTCTCCATCTTTATCCTTCTTTACAAACCAAATTGGTCACTTACACAAATGTTGACTGGGGTGGTTGTCCAGACACTCATCGATCTACATCTGTATATTTTGTTTTCTAGGAAATAACTTAATCTCTTGGTCTTCCAAATGCCAACCTACTATCTCCCGTTCTAGTGCTGAGGCAGAATACCGTGGTGTTGCTAATGTTGTGGCTGAAACTTGTTGGCTTCGCAATCTTCTTTTAGAATTACACTGACCTCTTCGACAGGCAACAGTGGTGTACTGTGATAATGTTGGTGCAGTTTACCTTTCTTCTAATCCTATACAAAATCAACGCACCAAGCATATGGAACTAGATATCCATTTTGTTAGAGAAAAGGTGGTACTCGGTCAGATTCGAGTTCTTTATGTTTCGTCTAAGTATCAATTTGCTGATATTTTCACCAAAGGATTACCTTGGATGTTATTTCTTGATTTCAGATCCAGTCTCGGCGTCCGGCCTCCTCTCGATGCGATTGCAGGGGTGTGATAGAGAATAGACTTCTCATCGATGTAGAAATCATTGGTGTAAATTATTTAGTTTCCCTTATTGTAATTAGTTTCCTAATTTCATTAGGATTCTGTTGTATCTCTTCCTATAAATATGATTGAATAAGAGAACCTTAGACAAGGGGGAATTACACAATCTAACAGTTTCTTCATAAATTCAGAATGAAGAACAAAAGAAAATATTTGTCTGTATGTTTTAATGGAACCCTCTCTTTCTCTTTTGTTCTTTAGTTTTACTTTTGTAAATCTTTGCTCTCAACTCCAATAGATTTAATAAAATAAAAAAGTCTTAATTTACATTCAAGTAATTTATAGCTTTGGCAAACACTTAAAACCAAAATAAGCTATGAAAAGTTTTCATGAGCTTAGCTTAATAGCTTCAGTTTCAATTCCAAAGCTCGAATTGAGATTGACTTGAGTTTGAGCTGTGCTCGAATTGAGCTTTTTTTTTACAATAAAAGTCTGAGCTTGAACCTAGCAATATTCGGCTCATCTACTTAATAGCCCAACCAAAATATGTAAATTAGTTAACATTTTATTGGTGAAATAGTTTCTGTTGTCTAAAGATAGATGTAATCGAGCACAAGCACTATGCAAAATAAAGGCTAAAACACAATACAAACTAAACCACATGTCAATAGACCCACCCATACACCCAATCTAGGGCCCAAAAAGTTACGTAAAAAAATTGGAATATAACATGGAGACATTACTCAATCGTTCATTACATATTACACGATCACAACAAACATTTATATAACAGCAATTGAAAAAAGAAACAGAGAAGATGAATTTGAAGAAGATGACAATCCATAAAATTGGACAGATAGCAGTAAAGCAATAGGTCCTGAAACAGGAAGAGAAATGGAATATTATTAGTAAAGAGCAAAATGGGATTTAACTTTCAAATTAAACTTTGCTTATTTTTAGTTCTTACCTTTACTATATGAGCTTATAAGAAATTGTTGAGTGCCTGAGAAATGATACTTCTTATATTCCTGCAATTTCAAATATGAAGTCTGTATTTCACTTTATTCCTCCTGAATAATGAAAACGTAAAAAAAAATCCATAATCCATAATCCAAAGGGAGAAGTGCATATGTGCTTTAAGGAAAGTGTGCTTTACTTAATGATGTAAAGACCATTCTGTTTGCACCCTTGAATAGTCAGTAATAATATTGGGGATGTGAGAAATCATTGACCTTTCCTTACCATCCATGTTTTTGCATCTTTCTGATAGCTTGGGGCAATTTTTAATACGTAAATTCTACAATGAGGTAAGGTCGCTCATCCACTCCGGCAATGATGGCAAATTAGGACAATCTTGGATTTGGAACAAAATCCAAACGGGTTAATACATACTTTGATCCCTCAGCTTTGCGCCAAACATGCGTTTGGCTACCTTTTCTTTTCGAGGTGCCACTTTGCTCCCTAACGTTGCAAAAATGAATATATTTTGCTCTTTTGGCGCACATGGCTAAACAATTTCATTGTGCGTGTACTACACGCGCATAACTTTGCTCCCTAAACTATGCGAGAAACCATTTTGCTCCCTGAACTTTAAAAAAATGATACATTTTGCTCCTTAAACTTTAAAAAAAGGGATATTATATAAAATCTCCCCAAGTTTTGACTATAATTATAATTTCCTCTGTCTTTTATTTAATGAACAAAAAAACCCTGATTTATATTTTCGTCGACATTAAAGCCCTTCTGTCTATTTTTTCTGTTAAAATAACTATTAAAGGATCAAAATGTAATTTTATAGGCCCTTTTGAAAAAACTCAATAAATGAAGGATTGGATTAACATTTTGTCTTCTTCTTCAACCTTGGCCACAGAAACACAATCAAGAATATCAGTTGCTACGCAGGTTAAGCTCCTCTCCGGAATCCGTCGCCGCAAAATTGTAACTCCAGCCGCCAATTTGAAACAATGCGCTTTCTCTATCTCTTTCTCACCGCTGTTAGTGATACCACCACTATCATCGTCTTTATTATTTCCATTTTCGTCGTCATCATCGTCACCGTCAACTCCAATGGCGATGGCCATAGCAACCAATCCATCAATGGTGGATCTGCAACTGCTTCCTTGCCGCATAATGCAATTGATCTGTTCAGGCCCCACCTTCACATATACTCGATCAAGAAGGAAATTAGTTTGTCGCACTATTTCCTAAATCTCAAAATTAGTATTGATCTGTTCAGATCCTGGATTCTTCGAATCAGGAGAAGAAGTTGAGGTTGATCCTAAATCTCGCCGGAGTTCAATGGCGAGGCGACGATTCCTACCACGCCAGAGCTTGGCTTTCATGGTGGCTAGGCTTGTGTTCAAGGAAGAAGAAGAAGAAAAATTTATATTTCAGTCCTTCATTTATTAAGTGTTTTCAAAAGGGCCCGTAAAATTATATTTTGATCATTTAATAGTTATTTTAACAGAAAAAATAGACAGAAGGGCTTTAATGTTGACGGAAATATAAAGCAGGGTTTTTTTTGTTCATTAAATAAAAGACAGGGAGAAAATTGTAATTAGAGTCAAAACTTGGGGAGGTTTTATATAATATCCCTTAAAAAAATGATACATTTTGCTCCATACAATTTATTTTTATAATTTTTTTAAATGAAATACGTAATGTAATTTTAAATATTCTAAAATAAATTATCCAATAAAAAAATACATAAAATGGTTTTACAATAAACAATGTATAAAAAATAACTAATAAAAATAAAAATTAATTCTTTAATTAAATGATAGACTATCTATATGGTATAAAATAGGAGTAGTTTTTGTTTTTAAAAAGAAATCTAGTGTTAGTTTGAATATTTATATAATTTTTTTTTTAATTTATACATATATATAATTTATGCAATGGATTTTTTAGGGTTACGACTACCACATATAATTACTCGTTCTGTCTCGCCTTACCTCGCAGACAATAGTAGAAACTAGGGCTGTCAAACAGATCAGGTTGGATCGACCTGTTCTGCTAATTTTTAGGGTAATCGGGTTTCGGGATTGATTACCCCAAACCCTAACCCAACCCATTTAATTTCAAGTTAACTTTGTGTCGACCCATTTACTTAAACATGTCGAAAAATCTCAACTCTAACCCGCTATTTTCATATCAGGTTAGCAAGTCGGGTCAGCTTTTAACAGCCTTAGTACAAACTAACTATATGCCTTACCCTACTACCCATTTTTCACTATATGCACGAATCAAAATGTGGCAGGTTACAAAAAATTTCACCAATCTGCCACCTTTGGGCTTAAAGAAGATGATGGATTTTTTTACTATTTTTTTATTTTTTGTGAAAATTGATAATAATAAAAAAAGATAATAATAGTAATATGATGAATGACTTAAATATATCATTCTGAAAAGTTAAAGGATTAAAATGGTGTCTCGCAAAGTTTAGGGAGCAAAATGACTTTTTTCGAAAAGTTCAAGGGGCAAAATGGTTTTTACTCCTGAACACGTGGCACTGTTCACGCGCTCCATGCGCGATTGTAGTCCACGCGCCAAATTTCTGTCGCCGAAGGAGTAAAATATATTCATTTTTGCAACGCTAGGGAGAAAAGTGGCGCCCCGAAAAGGAAAGGTAGCCAAACGCATGTGTGACCCAAAGCTGAGGGATGAAAGTATGTATTAACCCAAATCCAAACTAGTTAATGGAAATTTATCAGAAGTTTACATGTAATTTTAAATTAACTCTCCTGAAAAAAAAATCACTAATATGTAGTGTTTTTGACGTGATATAATGTTGTTTATAATAATGTAAAAGTTATAATTTTTGTAAAAATTATTGTTAAATAAAAATTTGAATGCCATTGTCCGATTTTTAATACCAATCTAAAATTTACATTCTTTTATTTATTTTTTTCTAATTTCTGGTATTTCATAATTGTGCTCATTATAAATATATGAAAGAAAGAATTCAAGCTACTGAATGAGTACACATTTTGTGCTGAATATGGCACAGTTACGTCCAACCTTAATAAAAACTATACATACTTAAGTCAAATAAATTAAAAGTTACAATTTTACAAAATAAATGATTTAGTTATTGCTCTGTGAAAAAAAATTAGTTATTTCTTTAAATATTTTAAAATTGTTAAATTAAATCAATCAAAAATATAAAATTATGTTTGATTATATTTATTCAAGGTCTAAGCATAAATAAAATTAGATAGTTATATATGACTTTTATCTATAAGTTCCTCATGGTATGCGATTGTGAAGATCTGGATTTCTCAGATGAATAGAATTTCCAATTTGAGATTTGCAGGGGAAAATGATCGTTAAGCAGAAAATTTGAAAGAGAAGATACATCTACGATTCAAGGTATTCCCACTATGTTAAAAAAAAAATGGTATTCCCAATTCACCTCACCATTTTTGTTTTAATCTTAAGATATGATTGCTTTTTGGTCCTTAAATTTTGGTCTAAATTACTATTAGGTTCCTGTGTTTTGACTGATAGACTATTAGGTCATTGTATTTTACATAATACATCTTATATATATATATATATATATATATATATATATATATATATATATATATCAAGATATATGCATATCACGAGGTGTTCTTGAAGGGTCCCAACCATGGAAAATACTTTTAGGTCATAGTCACATTCAAACTAATCTTTATTCGAGCAAGGTAAGTCTCTTTTGGGAGGTCAAACTCTCGGCCCATGTTTTACAGCTACATACATGAGGATGGTTTGAATTTGCGACCTTACTTAGGCCAGGAAGGCCCCTTACCAACTCACATACTCTTTGGCAAATGAACTCTGGCTCAAATGGTTAGATTGACGCACCTTTTTAACCTGAGGTCAAGGTTCGAATCTTAATAATTTAACTAAAAAACTTAATTTACCGTTAAAAAAACTCATATGCGCCTTGGGTTATCTTATTTAATTTTTTCAAAAGATTAATTCTGATATAATACTAACATTGTTGTTAACACTCTGAATGATCATAAAGCTAGAAATAAAATAAACACATGTATGTGTTCTTTGTTTTTTATTATGTTTATTTATATTCAAGTAATCATTATTTTTTTTTAATTTAATTTTGGAGTTTATGAGCAATTAGAGTACCAGCTATGGTACTGATGTTGTGGCAAAATTGTTGTGTGTATCCTTTTTTATTTTTATTTAATTTATATAAAGTGGATTAGTCAAAATATACGAATCTAATTGTGCATTAGTAAGAATATATAGATCTAATAGTCAGTTTGACAAAATTTTAGTGATATAAAAATTATTTAGTCCTGAGATAAATTAATACTAGTTAAATTAATCAGGGCTGCTATTGTCTTTTAATAATTAACTAATGATGTAAATTGAGAAATTTGAATGAAAGGATCTTAAAGTATAATTTTGCAAATCACAAGAACCCAGTAGAATATTTTTGCCTTTTAAAATATAAGGATATAATAATAGATTTATGTAAAAGTGAATGATCTGAAAGTAAATCTTATTATAATACGTGAAACTAAAAATAAACATATTTAAAGAAAAAAAACTTGAAAAAACTAATCTATAAATAATCTAGTATAGCAACGTGCATAATTTTAAATTTCAATTAAATATAAATTTTAAACAAAAATTTAAAATATATTGGATTAAATTGATAATTTTGAATTTTTGATGATACTTTATTATTCAATTGAAATTTTTAAAAAATAATAAAATTCTAAAAATTTTAATTTTGTGGTATAATGTAATTTTTTATGATTTACATGAATATTTTAAGATTTTTCTTTGTTACATTATTCGGAAGAGCAACGAAATTTTTAATTTTCAAAAACTAAATTGTAAACTTTCAAGTATCAACCCTACTGGCACACCCCTACTACATTTCTAAATCCACATTGTTTGTGTTTGGAATCCTTTGAATTTGTTTGCAATTAATCACTCTCTTCTTTTCCTCTTAAAACTCACAAATTGCTACTGTTGCAACTATTGTTGCTACTGCAACAACTACTATTGCTGTTGTTGCTGCTAGTACTGGCCTACTATTACTGCTTTTGTAGCTGCAACTGCTACTAATGTTGCTGTTGCTATTGTTATTTTTACTGTTATTGTTGCCGCTGCTATTGATGTTACTATTATTGCTACTGTTACGGCTACTATTGTTGTTGCTACTGAAACTGTTGCTACAACTACTACTACTGTTGTAGTTGCGGCTGCTACAACTACTGCTACTGCAACTGCTATTATTACTACTGTTATTGTTGTTACTGTGACTACTGTTGTTGTTATTGTTGCCACTGCTACAGCTACTACTACTGTTGTTGTTGTTGCTACTGTTACTGTTGTTGCTGTTACCTTTAAAGCGTGCTTTAACCTAGATTGCTGGAAGCCTCTCTATAGAAACTTTTTTACAAACATAATGATCCAAAAGACGACTCCCTCTTTCTTCACACGCACATTAACAAGGAGAGGACTAGGGGTGTGCATCGGGCGGGTTCGGGTGAACCCGAACAACCCAAACTAGCCTCATACGCTGGCCCGAACCGAACCCGATATAGGATTGGGCCCGACCGATTGACCCGAAATTCTCGAGCCCCGACCTCATTTAACCGAACAACCTGATTTTCATTTTCTATTCTTTTTTTTTAATAAATCTGTGTTGATATAAATACTTAAAAGAAACAAAAAAAAAATTAGAAAGGAAAATCTAAATTGAAATCTACATAATTAAGGATATTAAATCAACAATCAATAAAAAAAAATAAACTAAAACACCACATATTCAAATACATCAAAATTAAATCAACAATCAAGAAAAAAAAATTAACTAAAACACTACATAACCAAACTGAAATCCATTTCAAACTGAAACACCACATATTCAATCTGAAATCCATTTCAATCCATCATTCCCCTTGGCTCCAATCTCTGTTATCTTTTTTTTTCCCTTCGTTTTCAATCGTCAGAACTCTCTTCCTCTGTCATCTTTTTTTTTTCCCTTCGTTTTCAATCGTCATAAATCTCTATTAGCATTTTTTTTTTCCAATCGATCGGAGCATGCATATCAACAATGAAAAAAACTCAACCATTGATCGATAAAAATCTAAAATCAAATTCAAAATAGAAAATATAAAAACCTTGTTTATGGTCGGCGCCTTTGTCAACGGTATGGCACTCTGGTTAAGCATTGTCGTTTCTTCGTTTACACAGGCCCTTTGTTTTGACGCCACAAAATACATATGGTCGGTTTTGGTAAGATGAAGGATAAGAAGAAGAAGAAGAAGAAGAAGAAGAAAGGGGCGGCGGTGGTGGCGGAGAGAGGAGACAAGAAGGTGGTGGTGGCGGAGAGAGGTGGTGGTGATGGTGGTGGACAGAAGATGAAGATGAAGGAGAGAAAGGGGCGGTGGTGAGTAACAAAAATGATTTTGCAGAAGAATCTTTGATTTTTTGTATTTGATGAGAAAGAAGGCAGAGAAGAGAAGAGAAGAGAAGAGAAGGTGGTAGCAGTTGCAGAGAAGAGGTGGTGGTGATGGTGGCGGCGGCGGCGGGCGGTGGAAGAGAAGAGACTAGATGGAGAGAAGAAGAGATAAGAGAAGATGAAGAAGATGGAGGCGGCTTTGGTTATTTTTAGGGTTAGGGTTAAAAATTGTATATAAATATATATAGGAAATCGGTTTTCGATCGGGTTTGGGAATTTTCGGGTTGAACCCGAATAAACCAAAACCCAAAATTATCTTATATTTTCAAACCGAACCGAATCGAAAAGTAAATCGGCTCGGTTCGGTCAGGTCGGTTTGGGTTTTGCACAGCCCTATTAAATATAAATAATACTTTAATCTACCTAACCCAACCCATCAAACTATCAACACCAAACTTGAATCTAATCATACTGATTTTGATGTAAAGAATTGACAAAAACGGAGGTAGTATTTAATATTTTAACTTACAGACTCAATGAAGTTCATTTTCTCATCATCATTATTTGATTGTACTCGCCGCCTCCTATAGTAATATGGATCCCAGTACCTGAGCAGAAAAATCACCAAATATCAAGTTTTACTTCCCAAAAATTGGAAGTTGGATGATTAGATCTTGAGAGCAAAATATGATATCCCTTTTAAATCCTAAAACTCAAAAAGTTCACAAATAACTTTTCATCAGTCACTTTGGTAATGCAAACAAGCACTGGCAAATTTGAATTAACCATAACTAATACTTTTACCATCTCCAAAAATATGTTTATAGGGAAGATAGCTGTAGAGAGCTTGTGTATAACCTGATAATATCTAACTCTCTAGAGAGCAAAAGTATATGTAACCAAGAAATACCCAATAATAATTCTAAAATCACCACAATAATGTGTATCACTAGTTCAAACTCAACAAGCTGGTGGATACTACATGTAACCATAAGTAGTAATTGCTTGTAGAATTGAATTAATGCAATCTAGTTCATTAAAAATTGCCAATCCCATAGCTGCAAAATGACTTGGAACTTATCATGATTGCCAAAATATATATAATTGTATATAAAGAAGAAATCCTAAATGTAAGACTCCTGCAACTACTACATTCCACATATGGAAGTTCAATTCAAAGACTCGTTGTCAAACAAGGAGAATGTGCGAAAAGGAGAAAAGAATTTGATGGTAACGTAAACAGAACAGAGAGCAGCCAAATCATATTGATAAATAAAACAAATTAGGGTAACAAGAACTATGTAGCAAATATAAACAAAGAGTTGGTTGATTCTCGATTAACAGTCATCATATTTTTCATTCTACATTTCTGCAGGACATAATTGAAACCATGACACATCTCTAATAGCACAGGTAAGAATATCCATTTATGATTTTCAACATACCAAAATAAATCCGCAGGATTAAAGTAAAAAGTGAATCCCGAATCATATGTTCGGCCTCCTCGTCTTCCCCGGTTGTCTTCTTCACTGTCATGAATAATTTTAACATCATTACTCTTTACTTTCTCAATTACAAAAATTACTAACAATAGTTATCCAAGCGTAAATGCAGATTACCTTCTACTTGAAAGGAGTGCGATTATGGTTGTGTAGACGAGAACAATTGAAGCAATTAATGCTGTTCCAAAGGAAACCCTAATAAGATACTCAGCACCTGCCTGTATGTAAAAAGAACACATGATTAAAATTAAATACAACACCTTCGAAAACGTAATTAAAAAGTTTCAATACCTTGGCCTTATCAAACAGAGGCTCAATTTTCATCCTGAATGACTTTGCTGCTAGCCTTGACCGATAATCTTTAGGAAAAACATAAAGCACGTCACCTTCATCTGAAACCTGTTGAGACCATCTTGAAAAACAATTGCATTTACGAAATCTTTGCTGATATATTGAAGTATGAAAATGGATACCTCCAAAAATCCATCAGTATCAGTAGCAAGTGCTTGAAGAGCTTTTTGAGCTTCGTTTAATCTAAGCCCAGCCTTGCTCGCAACGTCTCCTACCGTAACCCTCCCTCCATAACTTGCAACGGCTTCCATCGTCCGATTCCTCACATCAGCAGGCAATTTATCAGTCTCCACCGCAGCTCCAGGCCTAATTCCAGCCGGAAAATCAATGCTTGCCTTAACGGCAACCCTGGACGGAATTATTGGATGTTGGATTCTGATGAAAGAATCGGGAGGTTTAAGTCGAAGAAAGGGTTTTGCAGTGAAAATCCGATGGGAATTTGCGAGACGAGATTTAGGATATGCCGTAAAGCATGTAGATATAGAAACCATTTTCGAATTTTTCAGAATTTGAATATGTTTGTTCCCATTAATGGTGCTTATTGTTCTGAGACAGAAGAACTGGATACCTCTGGGGAGTGGCTTAGAGTTAGAGCTTAGTTTGAACTTGAGATTTTTACATTTTTCTTTTACCTTCTTTTTTAGGAATAATGAGCAATTTGCTCCCTGAACTTGTATCAAATTGTCAATATGCCCACATTTAAACTTTTAGGTCATTTTGCCCATCAATTTGCGTAAAATTGGTCCAGAAGCTCCAGCAAAAGGAACGTCTTTAATACGCTGTCAATGAAAATATTTCAAATAATAATCTTTTTATTTTTTTTTAACTCAATTTCAAATAATATTCTTAGGAATCTATCTATTAAATATATAAAATTTGAAAATTATTTAATAATATGACACAATTATAATCTAACAAACGTTTATGTGTAATTTTGAGGGTTTTTTAATTTTATAAAGGGATATTATAAAAAAAGTCCCTATGTTTTCACTAAAATAATATTTTCCTCCCTATCTTTATTTTTTCGGACTAAAAACTCCCTAATTTATTTTTTAGTTGACATTTTCCTCCTTCTGTCTATTTTTTCTGTTAAAATAACGGTTGAAGGATCAAAATGTAATTTTTATGGGCATTTTTAAAAAACTCAAAAAATGAAGGACTGGTTTTGAATTTTGCATCTCCTTTAACATTTTCCAGGAGCAGATTTTCGCTTCCCTTTCCTTTCCCGACCGGCGACCGCCAATTGAAAGGGCAACATCTTCTCTTCTACCGCCGCTCGTCCTTTTGCTTCTTCGCCTTCTCCTACACCTAACAAACTAAAATTCTTCTCACAGATCGAATCTCTAGTTGCAAATTTTGCAGCCTAAGATAGCGCCAAGTTCTCATTCTCACGTTTACCAGTAAAGTAATTAATAATAAACATTATCAAGAAAAAAACGCAAACTATCTCAACTGTATAGGACTGCTTCTTAGTTGATACCGTTTGGGTATCGGATCTGAGCTTTGATTATCAGTAGGAGTGGTGGACTCCGAGGCTTTAAGAGTTTCGATAGGCGGAGGTTGTTGAACTGGGAGACCTTCAAATTCATCTTCATCCCAATACTCAAAGGTGGTTGTTGATGGTGGAGATGAAGGTTTCACAGAATTTGATTCTAGGTTCGACGATTGAGAATCCGAATTGGAATTCTGATTAAGTTCAAAATTTTTCGATATCAGATCTGAGATTGGTCTCGATGGTGAGTCAGAACAAGTTAATTTAAGATCGATGGGTTTAAATGAATTGAGTTCTATTGTTTCCTTAACGAAGTCATCTTCCTCAACTTCAAAACCCTCAAAGTGGGAATCAGCAACGACATAAGATTGAGAGAAGACGAGAAGTAAGAAAGAGATGAGTGAGAGGAATCGGACAAAGAAGGAAGCTTGAGCCATTAAGGCAAATTGCGTTCGCCTTCTAGATAATAGAAAGTGAAATTTCTAGATAATAAAAACCTTTAGCGAAGCTTTTTAGAGGAAGCAGACGACAGTTATGACGGCTGAGAGAGAGTCATTGATGACGGGGAAAACAAAGCAGGAATTGGCCGAGATGGCGGCCGGTTGGAAATAGTGGGCTGACTATGTCATATCCTGAATTTTACAATATTAGAAATACAGTAATACTAGTGAAATTTTAAATAAATGACCCAGTAATAAATTTGAAGACTCTGAATTAATATAAATTACATACAGTTCGTGAATCGGTAAAGGGAATATTGAATAAATAGAAATAAAATATGTGAAGACATTAGTTCTATTAATGAGATTAGGAACGATTGTGAATGAAATATAAGCATAGTGGAATTAAAACATATATCAATGATGAAATAGTAAATGAATAAATTTTGGAGGATTAGCAAGTAATTTAATTTAAAATACCTATATATATACGTGTCTAGTAATAATAATAATAATAATAATAAGGATAATAACAAGTAGAAGAAAGAAGAAGCTGGAGAGAGTAGGAAAAATCTAGAAAAAAAAAAGGGAAACGTGGACAATGGGAAAATAAGGACGAATGTAAAAATTTAGATGTAAGGCTTGGAGGACAAGAATCTAATGCTATAAATACATGCAAGAGAATCATAAAAGGGTTTAGATGTAATACCCCATCCCGGCTTACGCAGAGCCGCGACAGAATGCCACGCGCTAATAAATACACTAACTAAATTAACTAATTTTAAACTAATTATTTATTAATCTAACGTCATTGCGTACTCAGTGTTCGTGGGCCAACTACTTAATTTACATAATATTTATAAAAATTTAACTATATACATGTCAAACTATCCGCATGTGTATATAAAATATTACAAAATTGCAAACTCAAAATTCACCTCTTGCTGGGCTTCTGATGATGAACGGCAGATCATTCAATACTCACTAGTCCACTCCTAAACCTGCGAGTTACAACACATAACTCGCTGAGCATTTTTTCCCAGTGGGTACTTTATTATTTGACATAAATCTAAAATAAGTAAAAAAAATACAAACCATTTATTCACAACAAATATTATTTGCTACTATACTATTTTATCTGCTAACTAATTATTCTCTTATTTAATATCT